>PNEQ01134724.1:0-52914 GCA_003012365.1 Medauroidea extradentata | reverse complement strand
TTGCTCTCTTCGGGGGTGAGTGCATGGCCACAATCGCAGCCATGCCTCCAGACAACCCTGCTCAGCCCATGAGGCCCGCGACCTCCTAATACCTGCACGTTACCTAAGGCGTATAAGGCTTAGCCTTGAGACGCAACTCAATCCCTCCTTGCGATATAACTAGTTACTAATGCATGCCGGAGTACCCATAGACTGAGACAAGGTACACGCTGGCGTTGCGGGATTTGGGGGCTCGCCAGAAACAAAAATGTAACCTAGGCACTAGAATTCCTATTTGTACGAGTTTTCTCCGCTAGTAGCGCTGAGGTCGGTAAGGTAAAGGGTTAGCAAGGTCAATGTTATAAGTTTTGCACAGGGAAAATTTCTACCGCTTGAGCTCTGGTGTCGGTAAGCGAGTGAACTGAACAATCACAGAGCTTCCCTGAATTTTAAGTTACATTAAGTTAATAATTTGAAAGCTGAAATTGGTTTCTTTTTCACTTTTAAATTAAATTAAATAACTTCTCTCTTTACCACATCTAGTTAAAATTAATTTTACTAAGGTTCAGTATATAACTATGTACATTATCAATTACAGCTCGACTAGCGGCAGAGTATTTCCTTGTGCCAAACTCTCCCACAAGAAAACACATTTTATTTCCAATATGTAGTATAAATTACCCTAGTAATGGGTCTAACATAATGCGATGTAATGATATATGTCTTAACTAGGTAAATAGTGAATTCACTTGTTTAAAATAGTTACCGTCAGCGAAGGTGACTTTGGACATGTAGTGATACTTACGCACATATCTAACAATTATGTTTTTGTATGTACGGTAGCCCTGGCCTGAATAAAGAAATTCAATTGCGGTAAATTCCGAATAATAAATATTCACATTACATTTAATTATTATTTACTTACAGTTGACAATTGTGGAATATAATAATAGCATAAAGTTTTCCCGAAGTTGCTGTCAGTGAAGGGCGCCAACGACCTGCGCCTTGAGAAGCTCAGAAAAGTCGGAGACATAAGAGCTACCAACGAGCCAAGCTCAGAAATTGCGCGCAAAGTTCTTGTTGAACTGTTGTTACTATGAGACATTAAGGCGCCCGCCTGCCTGCCAGTAAAAAGCGTTGCAGCGTGCTAGCAGAACTATTTTTTTTTCTAAGAAACTTCTGGACGTGTTTCTAATGTGGGGATTTATGAAAAGAACAAACTCTTCAAACGACATCGCAAAGGTAGTTTCAAAACAACAGGTTAATTATAAAGACCAATTCAGAGCATCTCAAGATGGCAAAAAAAAAAAAAAAAAAAAAAAAAAAAAAAAAAAAAAAAAAAAAAAAAAAAAAAAAAAAAAAAAAAAAAAAAAAAAAAAAAAAAAAAAAAAAAAAAAAAAAAGCTTTTCCAGTCTGTTATATCCAAACAACTACTGAAGGGATTCTTGTGAAACTACAATATAGAGATGTATTGGATTTTATTTAAAACTGTGCACCAATAAAATATGTAGTCACCATTGAAAGTGTCAGTGAGGCGAGTGATGTACGATATCACTGCACGTTATTACAGTGTGTTGTGATAGAGGTGATACCGCACCAGGCGAGCCGGTCAACATCGTCCTTGGCGCCCTGCCTCACTCACACACGACCAGTAGGCGAGAGTCTTAGGGATGTTCAAGGGGGGGGTCATAATGTTGTATTTGTATGAAATAGTGTTCACATTACTTAGGCCTACACTATCCTCTTACAAAATAAAAATTTAGCTCAGCCAGTTTTCTCATAATGACATTTCAATGTAAACATTGGTATGTTTTAGTTCATACACCCCCGAAAACCAATCAACATAACGATACGAAATAATTCACAGTGAATGCACGTGCCCCGGTCTAGGGTTTTAAGTATATGAAAACCAATTCAAATAGTGCTTTGAATTTTTAAGAAATTTCTGAAATTTGAAAATTTTTTGCTACTTTTAAGAATTTTTTTTTTAAGTACCAAAATACTTTGTATTGGATATTACTTGAAGTGTTAGCCCGCGACACGTACTTTTACTGGGAAATTTTTTCTCTTCATTAAGTTGATTGGTTCCCCTGGGGGGGGGAGTATTAACTAAAAGCACGCGTATTTTGACTTTTAAATGCCATTGTGGGAAAACTGGCTGAGCTAAATTTTTATTTTGTAAGAGGAAAATGTATTCGCATGTAACGTCTACAAAACTAACACTCTTTCATTCAAATATAAAATTATAATTTTTTCCCCTCGTCAACATCCTTAAGCGGCGACCATATAGTGATATTGGTGGAAAGTGTGTAGCAAAGTTGAGTGCTGGTCGCAATCTGAGTTTCACATACATCCGGTCAGTGCATTTTGAAGAACGACAGTCTGAAAAGGTTGTTTTAAGTCATGTTAGAGGACTAAGAAACAGTGTATTTAATGACCATAGTGTCTGAACAATGAGGTTCCAACATTGTCAGAAGTTTTTTTCTTTTCGTACGTTGTCACAATGGGAACACGTGGAATATTTTCGTAGAAAAAAACTGTTTACGAACACATTGCAACGCTTTTGAAGCATGATGTAGGGGGCCGCCTTAAAGTACATATTAGGAAAAAGCATGGTTTCATATTTCATAATCCAGCTAGCAAAAAATTAAAATCCCTTTCATAATATAGTGGCTATACCGCTGTTAATTATTTTTTACAGGAAATGTAACTAATTTTTGGCCCTTATCGACACCATTGGAAATATCGAATGAAATGATCCCTTGCCAGTCTAATAACACAGAGTTCGCTGACATAGTTAACCTAAGCAGAGCACTCTCACCACACCATGTTGGAAGTACGACGGCACGTGATATGCCCACGTACAAATTCACTGAGATCTTATATATACATACAAGCTATGTTGCACTCGGCTCTCTTCTTGCTTCTCGAGATTAGCGAGGACACGAGACCACAACTACCCAGACCTAACAGAGCACATTGTGCATTGAACGCCTAAGATCTCTCGTCAAGAAAACTTGGAAGTGAACGTTGTGTGTGTAAAGTTTGACCTGACGAATGTAACGCTCACCCAGTAAGCACAGCAAGCCCTCAAGATGGCTTAGAAACGCCCTTTGAGGAAGTCCGAGTACATTCAGTCCTCGGGATGTCCTGTAGATGTGCCATGAACTCCGGAAATGTAACTCCATAGGAAGTCCCAATTACCTGCCCGTAAAGTAAGTAAATGATTGCCCATCCCAGAAACCTCCTCGGGTCATCCTAAATTCCTCCACTGAGGAGATCCATGGGATGTCTTGTTAATATTCCTGAAAAATACATGAACAATACTCGTCCAAGATAGCTCCTCAGTTGTTCAAATAGAGATTTCCTCATGTTTGTCAACAAAGGACCTCCCTCGGAAGTCGTTGCCACATCTTCGAAAAGTACGGCACTACTTCGTTTCAGGTGACATAAACGCGAAAGTGATTAGAGGTGAAAATGAGAGGCCTAATGGAACAAACCTGCAATCTCTCTTCTTGATTAGATATTTTCGTTCTGTAAGCAGCGTAAAAGTTCTCACTTTATATAATTACTCTAGGCGAGACACGATGGTGCTGAGCTGTCGTGGCTCGGAGTTCAAGCAGCTTCATTGTTTCATATAATATGTGTTATCCTGTCTCTGTATTACAGGCAGTATTTCAAAAATAAACATTTATATTTAAGACCTAAAAAGTTATCCTTATAAATACTCCTTTAACTGCCTACATCATAACCGATTCTCGAGTGAGTCTGTCTAGCTTTGGGATACAGAATGTTCCACGGTTTGACCTACGTACTTCGAGGGCTGGATCCTAAAAACACTGTTATGAAACTCAACCAAAATTCACATTCGCCGAGACACCTTGAGCTGGCAAATTCAACAAAACAAACATTACTTGCCCTGAGTAAAATCAACTTTAACATTAACGTCGGAAACTGACCAATGTCTTATCCTTACCACCGCCTTCTGGTAAGCACTGCATAATCGCGACCCGTCAGAAACATAATTAATCATTTTTTTTAACTTAACGCCAACCTCAAATATTACGATTATTGAATCAATTAATGAAGAACCTAACAACAACATTCTAAGCCTAGGCATTAGGCCCTATTATCATTATTAAAATCTAATAAGTCGTAACTCAAACACTAGGACGCGCGCCTACCTGACTTCTAAAATAACATTTAAATTATTTCAAAGTATTCACCTAAGTTAAATTGAAACAGCTAATAACACGAACTTTAACTACCAGAGTAATCTGAACTTCATTCTTCTCTACTTGCCTTAAGTTACTCCGGGGTTAACGACGACTCTCATGTGCTCGCCCACGCCTGCGCTGTCTTGACACATCTTCGTCAAAAGCCACTACAATGAGGTCCAAAGAAAGCCCGCTAACCTGTGTCGCGCCTCTATAAGTAGACCTGAGCTGACCTAACTCACACAGTCATAGAAATTTCCATTGCCGACAGCCGAATTTCAAAATTGCCAAAAGCATGTGGGCATGGCAGAGGAGAGGAAGAAGTGGGTTTATGTGTCATAATGTGGAAACAAGACGGTAATGGAGAAGTGTGGAAGGTGTTAGCTGATATGACACGGGACGGCCTCAGAGGTTGGGGAGGAAGGGGGTTGATGGGGACCACGCACTGACCGCACCGCGAATGCGGGTCATATACGCGTCTAAAGAATGTGCTGCTAGCGTATCTCATTCAACTATACCGTTATAGAACAGTCTGAGATGAGTGTTTGCCAATTCGATGAGAGAAACATCGACCAACGTCTCTATACTCACAGTCTCAGCTGACTGGCAATTAAGAGGAAAAATTCCTACATTACTTTACACACTAATATAACTCATTCCAACCATCACTATATATATATATATATATATATATATGTGTGTGTGTGTGTGTGTTACATACATAGTACAGCACATACAGCACCAGATGTTTTAGTTGTTACTAACCTATTTATTTAATTGAAATGAAATTACATATTCAACAGCTGAAAATTTATTTTCAAGTGTAGTAATGTCTTAAACATACACTTAAATAGTTATCACAGTGACAAATCTCTTTTAACTGAGATGTTGGTAAATTAAATATTACAACTGATGTGAAGTATGATCCATTTTGAAAGAGTCACAGAGAGTTTGGAGATGTGTATATTGGTACTTACTGTTTCTTGTGCAGTAATTATGGGCTACATCACACATGGATAAGGCAGCTGAAACAGAGAAGAAGAGGCGAGATAAAGGAAGAGGAAGGAGACTGGAAGAAGACAAACTGTTGGTTTATTTACAGGAAATTAGCAAGTTTTAACAGTGTATCAGAAGTGAGGTTTACTACCACAGACGTACCTAGACATTTTCATTTCACGTGTCGTGCTGCATTTCAAGTAAATCAGTAATGACTTCATTGTCGCATGTTTCTGGCTGCAGTTCATTCGTTGTTCAAAAAACGCTTGCGCTTATTTTAAGCCCGCAAAACTGGAACAATAACAAGTGTATTCACGAAATCGCCACGTTATGAGCGGTACCAACCACGTGCTTCAAATGCATTGTAATGTACAGCAAAACACTTTTTTTAATAAAATTTTCCACGTGTGTTCATTGTACCAATGCACGAAAAGAAAACTCACTTCAGACAAGATCATTGTTAAGACACTATGCTAATTAAAAACACTGTTTCTAAGCCTTCTAACATAACACAAGCGGACTTTTCAGACTGCTGTACTTAAAAATGTACTAACTGGGTGTATACGAAGATAAGACAGAAAAGTACATTGAACAGACTTTCCACCAATATAATTATACGGTCACCACTTAAGGCGCCCGCCTGATGGCTGTGTGTTAGTGTGAGTGAGGCACGGCGTTAGGGCGATGTTAACTGGCTCATCTTGTGTGGTATCACCACAAGAGAATAATGTAATAGGGAAGCACCTGGAAGGAGGAGAGGAAGACAAAGGAGAATATGAAGTCAAGGAGTACAAGAAGACACGAGTGTCAGGCAACTACAAGAATGTTGTGTATTTGAAAGAAAACAACAAGTTACCATAGTAACTGATAAGCCTACTTTCCTCAAAGTGGGTGAAAATTAACACTGAAAGTTAAAATATTTTACGTAATCTAGGAATATCAAATGATAATATTGATTTAGACGTATAACACGCCATAGATGCTATACATAAATCAGTTTGCTAAGTAATACGCGAGTAACCAGTTTCATAAATTAAGAAAAATTCCTTCTGGAGGTGTCTTACTATCATTAAGATAAATATAAATAGCCGTTGTTTTTAAAACACTACAGATGGATGAACGAAATATATAGACGTAAAGTCAGGTCTGTATGCAGTGTATGTGTTCCAAGTTTGATGAAATTCTGAAAAATACTTCCTAATGATACTACGCCAAAAATATAAAAATGGTCTTCGTTGCAAAAATATGAACACCGAATGAGAAAAAGACACAAATGTGAAGCCGGCTTTGTATGAAGTATATAATTACCAATTTTAGTGAATTCTGAAAAAAAAATACTAAAATACCGAATAATATGCTAAAAATACAAAAGGGGCCACCGTTTATTTAAAATATGTACACAGGACGAACGAAACACAAAAACGGCATGCCAGCTTTTATATAGTATATGTGTACCAATATTGGGGAAATTCTGCACAATTTATCTTGAGATATGATATATTATGCTCAAAGTATGGAAATAGCCGCCATTTCAGAAAATTAAACAGAGGTTAAACGCAATACACAAAATTAAAATCAGCTTTGTGTGTAGTAGGCCTATATGTGTGCCAAGTTTGATGAAGTTCTGGAAAATATTTCCTGAAATACATAATACAATGTTTAAAATATAAAAATGGCCGCCGTTTTGAAAATATGCTCACAGGACGAACGAAATACACAATGTTCAATTCAGCTTTTAATGTAGTAAACGTGTACCAAGTGTGATGACATTCTAATGTATCGTTCCTTAGATATCTAGCGTTTATCGAATACATTTTAAATTGCCGACATTTTGTAAATATGAACATGGCGTAAATGAATTATAAAAAAAGTCAAGTCAAATTACAAAGAACTGTACGTATAAAAAGTTTGATGTAATTCGGTCCACTGTTTCAAAAGATTTTAAGGAGAGAGGGAGAGAGAAAGAGAGAGAGAGAGAGAGACAGAAAGGTAATCTCGTAAGCCTACTTTTCTTCGGACAATAGACTAAAAGCGGCGTATTAGACGTGGGAAACGGTGATTGCTGTAATATTCAAATATTGTGTATATTGTGAGTTTCAGCATGTCAATAGAGAATGTTAAAGTATTGTTATTCAACCACTGTTCAATTTTATTTATGGTCGAATTTTAACATTGTACACGGAGAATCTGATATGACATGGCATTTATTCAGTCCGTACAGTTTAAATTTCGACGAATAAAATACTTATTTTAATATATTTATAATTGTGTACGATTATTTATTTGTTTACAGCCTTAATCTATTTTTCTATAGCTTCAACTTTCACGTTGTTCGTGCTGACCTTTGCCAGGGAGGTTGTTTATCCTTTTTCTTCAGGCCTTTGATTTCTAACCGGTAAAACTGGTTTAGTTGTATTGGAAAATACGTTAGTGAAGTGTCTAATCTCAAGTTTTGCTTCCTAGTCTTTGTGGTGTATAGGTTTTCTGCATTACTGAGAATATAAACATAGGTACAGAACTTCTGTGAGCAAATATGTGCTTCAGTAATGGCTGAGTTTTAATTTACGTAGTCGTTATCACGCTACCGAATTTTCCTTCAAATTTTTCGAATACAATTAATTTATAGTCTTTTTTAAATTCTATAAAATATTTTTTTTCAGACTAGTTTCGAGTTTCCTTTAATTAAAATTTTCGGATACTGAAAAAGGTTTCGGTCGATTTTAATGCAAAAAACAACATATTTATAGGGCTTTGTAAGTACCTATATACACATCGTGAAACTCTCTGCAACCCTTTCAGAAAGCACCATACTTCACATCAGTCATAATATTTAATTTACCAACACGTCAGTCAAAATAGCTTTGTCACTGTGATAAAATTATTTAAGTGTATGTTTAAGTCTTTACTGTACTTGACAATAAATTTTAAACTGTTGAATATAATATAATTTCATTGCAATTAAATAAATAGGCTAGTAACAACTAAAACATCTGGTGCTGTATGTGCTGTACTATGTATATAACACACACATGTATATATATATATATATATATAAATATATATATATATATATATATATATATATATATAGTGATGGTTTGGAATGAGTTATATTGGTGTGTAAAGTAATGTAGGAATTTTTCCTCTTAATTGCCAGTCAACTGGGACTGTGAGTATAGAGACGTTGATCAAGGTTTCTCTCGTCGAAGAGGAAATAATGCTAAAACCCAAACACCTGAAAAAATGTTACTTTCACTTCTTCCTGACATTCATTATCTTTCTCGACTCTGCTGTACTTTTTTCTCTCTTTTGTTCTCTAAATATCTTCCATACTATCACAACCCTACATATGCAACAGCGCACCTCATCTTTATCTCATTATCTTACAGAAAAATCTGTTTGTTCAACTTATTTGTCTTTGATTACTGTAAGAGCATGATGTGAACTTAAGTAATTCTTTGTAGTATCCTTGCAAAAAAAACTACATAATAGTTATTGCTAGAGACACTCATTTTTTTTCTAAAACAATATTGCATCAAATTGTTTCACAGTGCCTTACTTGCACATCTGCAGATCTGCTTCGTGGTCAATGATTGGTTGTTTTTGACTCTCATCGTCTCGGAGTTCTAACCTCAAAACACAGATGTGTGCTTTCGCAGTAACCTTATTCTCATTGGCCCAGTCAGATAAGTGACGTGCCTACACAAACACACGCTGCCAATAACTATGAAGCACAGTTGCAGAACTTCAAACAGTTAGGTACTTCTTGGAAGGCAGAGGGAGTCGGTAGATAATCGTCACCATTCGCCAGGAGTGTTTTAGGAAAGCATAGTAAAATGAGATTGAAGATGGCCGAACCAGTAATGTAAGCCGCTACCTCTAGAATGCCAGTCTAGTGTTTTACCACTAGGCCATCTCACTAAGTACATGCTCAAACAGTGTTTACTATACAGGGTGTTTGCTCAACTAACGTTACATACTTTGGAAGATGATTCATTTTCAAAAATGACGTATATTTACACAATTCAAATTTTTCTTAGAGCTATTCGTAAAGGGATATTCACCCCAGAGAAATCTACATTTAAAATGATATTTAGGGAAAACATAATAAATAAGTTGGTAACCCTAGTCAGACTCCAGACTAAGGCGACGCCTTAGCGGCACAAGGTCACGACCCGAGCAGATGAGGAAAGAAGGTGGACGTCGAAACTTAACCTCACCCTGGGCGACCTTCACATTCTCAGCACACCTATGAGGAAGAGCGGTGAGATTGTGGTCCACACGTATTGCATGGACCCAGCTTCCCAGAGCCGTCAGTGTGTGAGGCATAGAAAAGCCGCTGTCCGTTACTGCTGGTAAGCATTGGAATAACTGCTGACCTCTCAGTGTTCGTCAGCAGTGACCGAACATTCGCAGTGATCTGGAAACACGTCGTCACTGTCTTGTTATTTGACAGTTTCTGAACTGTTTACAGCTATGAACATGTTATAAATAAATTAAAAATCACACGTGTATACGAATCTGACTGTCAAAACCAGTTTCGTTACTTACACCAATATATCAATAATTTTATTTCACAGAAACACAGAGAAAACATTAAGTTGGTATTGCTGTAATTTTTCTGTTTCTTATTTCTCGTCCGTTACAATCTGAAATTAACAAAAATCCTAAATTGTATTATATTTTCTTGTTTGTTTATTTAATAAGAAGTTAGAAGCTCTCAATTGTTCAGGTTTAAGAGATATTAAAGAATTTTAGATGACATAGCCCATTTACGCCCCAAATGTTATGAATTTCGAGTATTGCTGTAATTGTTGTATGTCGACTAGAAACGCGGAAATTTCGCTATTTGATCTGAGAAGACGTTAGATTTTAGACTCAATTACTTGTGGGATCACTGTTTCAAGGCCGTCCAAGTGAGGAAAAATCAGAATATTACATTTGTAAGAAATAGTATTAGTTTTGTAGACGTAACTTATGAGTATACTTAACAATCAATGTATCTTAAAAAGTAAATAAAACTTGCATATAATTTACTAAATACTTACGCAAGCATCACTCTGACGCGAACAACACCTCAATATCTCTAAATAACTTTTTGGTTCGGCATTTCTTGTATAATTAAATGCCAAAGTCATAATATTTTACTCTTATGTGTCTCCATTTTAAGAAAAACCAAACCGCTTACATTTAACAAACTTAGCAGGAAAAATGTTAGTATCATTGGTTAATTACAGGAATGTCTATGATTACCCGCGAATTTTTATTTTACCTTCTTAATTGTGTCGAAACCCACACAGAACGTAACACTTTATGTTTGCCCAATTTATTAATTTAATTCTTCCTTCTGAATTTGCCAAATATATCTTTAAAGTTGAAAAGCAGTATGTCGTTGTCATAGATTCAAGTCGTTCAGCTTACTTTGTAATGGCTACGTAAAATATAGAAATCGTGACTTTGACAACATACTATACAACAAATTTGCAACCAAAGTAGGTTTTACTGTGTGAAAACTGCACGCCATTTAAATTTTATTCATTTACCATAAATTTGCAAAAGTAAAAAAAAAAATAGCTGGAAGTTCTCCTTAGGTGTGTGAAATATGCCACAACGACTTAAAAAATGTACGGTTGGTACGTGTGAATTAAGCGGAATTATTCCA
Organism: Medauroidea extradentata; assembly: GCA_003012365.1. Taxonomy (NCBI): domain Eukaryota; kingdom Metazoa; phylum Arthropoda; class Insecta; order Phasmatodea; family Phasmatidae; genus Medauroidea; species Medauroidea extradentata. Next base: position 42,060 of record PNEQ01134724.1, on the reverse strand, counting down.
CGTTTACAAGTAGATAGTTTTACAGCAGCGCTCCAAAGAGTGCTAATTTCTCAGGGAAAATGTGTTTTCTCGGGGATCTCCCGTTTCTTCCGCCCTTTCATTCCGGTGCTGCCCCATTCTCACCTAATATCACCCCTCTCCAGCACTAAAGACCTCGAAGTTAAGCTCTGTCCACAATCTCTCACTCACGCAGAGAAAAGTTTCTGCCAACATAAATATACATGAAACTAGACACCTGCTATTACTACAACACAGGTGGCTTACACTTTTTTTTTCTTCAGATTATTTGCGTATGGTTAGGGCCAAGTAGTTTACACGAAAAGATTTTTGTTGCAGTGCCTTACGTGCGCGCCTGCATATCTGCTTTGTGGTCAGTGATTGGATGCCGTAACACCCAGCGTGTGGAGGTTAAACCCGCAAATCACAGACGTGATGTGACGCAGTTATCCGTGTACTGATTGGCTCAGTCAAATGAATAACGACTCTGCACAAAACACACTGCCAATAATAGCCAAGGAGTTCAGCTGCATGTGCGCACGTAAGTCACTGAAACAAAGTGGGGCAAAAATTTTTCGTGAAAACTACCTGGTCCTAAATATATAGTGAATAAATGTTTTACCTGCATACCCTTGAAAATACTGTAGTTTCTTGCAACATATATGATTGGCATGGACCTGAAAATTAGCGTTTTGTTTTGAGCAAGGGTTATAATTCAACAAGTGTAAGTTAGTGCAACGTTCGTAATTGACTCTCGAATCATTTGACACCTCCTGGTGAGTCCTTAGCCAATAATGAGGAAGCAGCTGAGTGCAGACCCTATCACCTCATGTGCTGATATGCAGCTCTGCTTCACGGTCAGTGATTGGCTGTTTTTAACTCTCAGCTTGTAGTGTTCCCCCCGCAAATCACAGACGTGTGGTGTCAACAGTCAAATGAGCCACGCCTACGTTAAGCCAATAACCATGAAGCAAAGTTGCAGATGTGCACGTAAGGTATTCAAACAAATTGTTGCAGAATTCTTTTCACCAGAAATCGTGGGCTCTACCTATCACGTGATATCATTCTGTCAGCGAGTAGCCAATCAACAGCTGTTGTCTGCTTGAGTAAACACATATTCCTGGAAGCTAACCTTCAGGTCAGTGACCCCGCGAATTATGTCGGTCCGTGATGATTGGGTGACGAAAGGGACATAACATAGCAGACATCAAATATTAAACTATCGCAATTCTTATTGTCTCAGTCGAATAGGGTTACAACTCCTATTGCAGCGAAAGCCAGTAATCTTCTGGTAAACTGAACATACTTTGAAACCCAGTAAACGGTCAAGTTTTCCCGCGATAAACCATCATCTCTAGCCATCGTTGAAGACGGTAGAAAACCTCGAGAACAATTTCCGCCAACGTGTTATCCAAACCAGTGCAGCGTCCTTCTTGCGCCTCGTGTGATTGGCGGACGGTGGAGTAGCAGGGTTTAGATGTTCCTATAGGTCGTCCGAAATAAGTGAGCAGATTTAACATCTGAGAAAAACCTCTACACGTTACTGCGTATCATTTTACGTCAACATTAGTTACCTTAATCGTAGAATGGTTGGCAGCGTATTGCCGAATGTAGTTTGTGTATTATTATATTTTAATTCAACAGTACTGAGATAAAACCAGTTTAATTCGACATACTTGGGTTTCATATAGTTAATACATTTTAAAATCAAACTATAAAGGTACCTACTACATATACAATTTATCTTACACGCGCAAACATTAACTCACGTGTCCACAGAAGTTATACATACGAATTGGCTTAAAATAGAAATGTAGCAGGGCACCTATAGACGAATCACAGACGTTCCGTCGGAGCGCACCAGAATTACCATTGGCCCAATCAAAATGAACAAGTAACGAAATAAAAGTGTTCGGAATGAGTACATTACACTGAAACCTAGCAAACAGACAACATTTCCAGCGGTAAAACACCATCCATAGCGTTCGTACATTGAATATGCACACGCTCATGTACTCTAGGTATTGTGTCGCTATAACCAAAGTTTTGTGAACGTTTAAACGAATATATATATATATTCCTCACGAAGAGAACAATATTTGTTAATAAAGTCAACTTAACTGAGGATAAATACAACGCAATCAATGATCGCTCATGCAACTTTAGTTACAGTGACTACAGACGAATGCAGTGCAGTTTGCACTTAATATTTTAACGATCCAGATTACACGAAACTATTTTCCGGAATGACGTCCTGTCATTTTACTCATTTCAGACATTATGTCCTCCTTAGTAACCAGTTAAAGCGCGTGTTATGTATATTTCCTACTTGACTTTGTATAAAATACATTTCCTTTGAAAGTTGTTGGTCGAATTTCGTAGTACTCTGTATATTCTACGCTAGAAGAACACACACATATATAAATACTTAAACATATATATATATATATATATAGTATATATAAGGAGAGCGAAACAAATCTGCTTCGTTAAAGGCTACATACTGCATGCTGATGACATTAAACCTAGGAACGTTCACATTAATTATGTTCCGTCTGAAGAATTTTATCATAACGAACATTGTCTAACGGGTTTTTATCCCAGGGAGAATAACAAAGGAGGGTGTAGCAGGCCGCCCACACAAACCAGTTCTGCAGGAGAGGCGGGAGAAATTTATGGCGAACGTAAGAACAATTGACAAGAATAGCGACCACGCAGAAGACAAGCTAGAAGGAGGAGAGACTCTTGTATTGGCTCGCCAAGGTAACCTGGAGCAGGTTATGTTGGTATAGTGTAGGTCCGGCAGTGGCCATGCAGGTTTGGTGGCAGTTGTACGTGTTGGTGCTCGTGGTGACAGCAGTAGCAGACGACAATGTGTACTCTACAGTACCTATACTACCAGTACTACTGGCGTCCTCTAGTAGCATACCTGAGCCTGCCTGTAAGGTCCACAGTCGTGTGTTCCTGCAGCATCTCTCCAACAACTCCTTGTGGGCCGTACAGAGTAAGTACTAACATATGCTCGTTAACTGAGCCATTGGTCAATGGTTGGATGTTTTTAAGTCTCAGCGGGTTTATGTTCTACTCGTCGAATGAACGACGTATATGCATAAACACAGTCTGCCAATAACCTTAAAGCAGAACTGAAGATGTACATATAAGGCACTGAGACAAGGTGGTGCAAAATTATTTCCACTAAAAATTATCCGCTGATATCTGCCTCAGGAGGTTTAGTAGCTCATTTTTGTATTTGTTAATTTTTAGCAGCAGCTTTAATATCTACATTTCTAAGCTACTTTCCTCACGGTTGGACACAGTAATTGACTTATTTTAGAAATTCTATCAACGCAAGAATGCCGATACTAACACAATTTAAAAATCATTTATACGACACAAGAGTTAGTCTTGTATGAACCCTCTCGTGAGAAATCTCATGCTAAAATGTCAAAACAATGCTGACTGGAAAATGTATACTTCCATAACTTAAGCAAGATTTTCTTCTAGCGCACAGGAATAAAACTGCGGCAGCTACAAAATGTTTTGTTGGTCTTTACTCCGCCAATTGGTCTTGTACTAACTACAAAAATTTTTCGTTGTCACCAACAAAGATGTGTGATCACCAAGTAATAACTTTGTGCTTACCACAAAATTATTTTGGCAACGAATAGCTCCTACATTTTTTTCCAGTGCATAAGACTGGTTAACTGACCAATCACTTTCTGCCGCAACGCATGCCTCATCTCCTCCCCCCCCCCCAACACTACTTCTCCACCTTCATCTTCCCGTGGGCTTATGAGGTTTAGTCTTGTGCAGGTCTTGCCACAGCCTTGCAGCCAAAATTAGATAACATTATGTTAGAAGAAGCTACAGAATATATTATAATTGTCCATCTTGCCACACACACACGTTACAGGACTAGTTGCACAGAGAAATAGGTTTGGTTGATTCAACCGTATATATGTTTGTATATGGTCAAACAAGTATGTATTTAATTCAACAAAAGTTTTGTTGTCTAAACAAAATATGGAACGCGCCAAGCAATGGCTTTGTTGTCCTAACAAAATGTATATTTAACTTGACTAAACCATCCTTTTGGGATAACTGTACCTGCCATGCAACCAAACTGTTACATGATTGTTTGGCCACCATGCAGACATATGCGGTTGAATCAACCAAAAAAATTTATCTGTGTAAATAAAACAAACATAGTACTAGAGTGAGAGTTGTTGAAATGTTCTACTAGCCAAGCAGCCAGCTCAGTTTGAAGTACAGAATATAAATGTTATATAAAAGGCTCTGAGAAACAGTAAGGAATGGTGAGGGGAGTGGGGACGTGAATCATGATGGCATGTGGCGATGGTCAAGTCCTTGTGCGATGCTGTTTTACCTACTGGAGTCAATACAATATAAGTGGCATTGGCTCGCGTGTGCAATATTACTCCTCCCCTATGTGCGGAACACTAAATGCACGTACTGTATTTTTAAAGTAGTATTTTTATCCTCATTCTTGTAGCGTTGACCGTATATATATTTCTTTGCGGAAAGTAGGTACGTATAATATAGTAAAACGATAACTTCTATCTTTAAATTTTTGTCAAGTTGGTAGTTTAACTAATGGAGTGGTCTGGATAAGTCAATGGTTGCCATTTTAAAAGGAGCTCAAAAATGGTTTTAGTAAAGTGCTTTAAAAAAACACGAAATAAATCTGAAGTGTACTTTCTTTCAATAAATTAATTTATTGGGAACGTAGTGAGTTTAACAGTTTTTTGTATTTAAAAACAATACTGATGCTGGAATCACAATGTTGCGACTCACGCGACGCGAAAGGCATGATGAGATAATAAAAATGCTGGTTATTGTGTACAGTAGTCTGTTGCCATGCGGCAAATACTAAAACATTATTAGATGTAAATAGTTTCTTGCCATTGCATACTAACATTTAATACGGCAGAAATTGATGTTTTCATTATTTTGATAATTTTTGTTTATTTATTAATATATTTTACATACTCACTGTCATTTCCAGTTGTAAAAATAACTACAATTACACGTTTTCTTAAAAAGGATAACAAACAAAAATGTCTCGTGAATATAAATGAATGCATTTAATGCTAAATCAACAGTTTTACCAACATCTGGGCACAAAATTAAAATACGCTGTTCAGCTTTGTCGCTTTAGCGATTTTTGTCGCTCTGACCTCGTAGAAACCCACAGACTGATTGGTTGGCAAGACATTTCATAGGCGTCGCACCCTTCGCGTCGCGTGAGTCGCGCTATTGTGATTCCAGCATAATACGTCACAACTCGGTTCATGGCAGGCGAGGAGGACTTCGAAAAGTTGCCAAGTTGCGGACATGTGTTGGCCGACCTGCGTGGGCTGGATACGCCACCCTGTCGGAACACGAGCACCCAAGGTCAACAACTGTGAAAAAAAATAATGTTTGGGTTTTACCAACGCGCATAAATTCCGGGAACAGCAGAAAGTCTTGATTCATACACCGCAGGAATTAGAAAACCAAACACCCAGGTGACGATGCTCTGAGTGTTGACGAGGAAGAGTAGCTTCAGACGAGAAAATGTATGGAAACATATACCGCTATTTATGTTGTGTTGGCAATGAAAACCTCGTGTTGTGTAACGATCACGCCGTACTATATATGGAAACATCAACAGATACTCAGTCAGTACTTAACATAAGTATGCTTCAACTGAGTGGTTGTTGAATCGCGAGAAAACACAGTGACAAGAGAACTAAGCACAGCAAATGAGCAACAACAATACAAAGAAACAAACGAAGAAAGCCAGAAGTCAGTGAGGAGTTCCTCTGGTTGATCATGTGACAGGAGCTGACACCAGTTACTGACACATAGCATCTGTTGTAGTCAGAGTGAGTCTGCTTTATCTTTCTGTGTTATATTCGCTGTGTTGTCTTGTCTACAACCATTCATGTCGCTGTGTTGTCTTGTCTACAACCATTCATGTCGCTGTGTTGTCTTGTCTACAACCATTCAAGTCGCTGTGTTGTCTTGTCTACAACCATTCAAGTCGCTGTGTTCATTTGTGTTGTACTCGCCTGTGACCTTCATTGTAGCCATTGTCATGCGCCGTGTTTGTTCTTTATCTGTTTGATTTTTCCTTTTTCGTTTATTATTATTATTATGTAGCCTACCGACTGCATTCCTTTTTCGGAACTATTTGTATGTTTGGTTTGTTTCTTTAGTATTTTTGTTGTTTCTTTTCTTCTGCTTAGTTAATTTATGTAACTATGAGTTTTCTGACATTCAACAACATTCGTTAGCAATATCGTATATCCAAAAAAAACGCTTCAGTTTATATGATCTTTGAAAGAACTGTGCAATGGGAGTGCATTACTGGATTCAGTTTCTTGGACGTACTCTATTGTCAAAGAAAACTAAACAAATAAAAGAAAACCATAATATAAGCAGAGTATGCTTTAGTCAGCAAGATACATACACAACATGACATTCCAAAATGTAATCGGGTCAAATAGAAACAAGGAACAAACAGATATTAAATGAAAATAATAACAAATAAAATAAAAAAAACCAAATAACACGCTGACTGAAGCATACTCTGCTTATTTTTGGTTTGCTTTTATTTGTTTAGTTTTCTTTGACTTTCATTCAATTTGCAATGGAGTGTGTCCAAGAAACTGAATCCAGTCTTCAGTTTATCATACATCCACATTTGCAAAAATCATGTAAGTATTCTTACGAATTCTCATTACAACCAAATTTCAAACCTGTCATCTATGGAGGCGTGACGGATATTATTATGAAGACACCACTGCAGCGCTAGACTACACGAACTAGGAGTGTAGTCAGTGGACGAAGATATCAGCTGTATTCTCCCAGAACGTTCATGTATAACGCACTTAGCTTGAAAGTGTTGTGTTCAATGAGCACTGATTGATTGAACATTGATTCCGCATTGAAGCATGTTACAACAACGAGAAAAAATAGTCTGATATTTAATAAAATTACAAGCGAAAATATATAACTTGTTTATATGATTCATAAATTTAATGTATCTTGAAAATTATATAACTTGACGTACACTAAGCTAACAGCCGCTTAAATAAGGATTACTGCAGCCGACACAGCATATACGTTTGATATCATCCAAAGCGATAGATTACAACACTCTACCTGTACAGTCCGAAAAAAGAATGACTAAATTACCAAAACTAGCGTGTAAAACTGGTAGGCCAGTTGTGGACGAACCTAAATTGTGTGTTTTATTTAGTAGAAAATGTTGTCCTTAATTCTATTGAATTGAGTATTTGCCACCTTACAGTACAATTCTTATTAGTATAATATATTTCAGCATTATTTCCTTACACGGGGAAAAATTATCGTGCAGTGTATGTTCTTATATGGCGAGCAATGTACACGATCCTACAACACTTCTGATGCTTAACAAAACGTATAAACAAGTCAAATATTGACCTCGTCATTGTAACGAAATGTATATTTAAGGGCTTGTTCCATAGTTTTGCTGAGATTTTGAAAATATATATATTTTTTTAATTGCTACGTAATACTCATATCAAAATTTTTCTCCACAGTTTTGACACTAATATGTCATAATTTGCAGCTAAATGTTTAGTAGAAATGTACAGAAAATTTTTTTTTTAATTTCGTCACCCCCTTTTTTTGTGGTGAAAATAAGCCAATATGAAGCAAAAAAAATTTTTACGAATGGCTTGTTATTTTTAAAAACGTATCCACAGTATTGTTCATCGTGTGACTGCAAAATTTCTTAAATTTGTTACAAGATTTCGATTAAAAATATTTGAGTTATTAGCACCAGTCTGAAAAAACTTAGTTAACAAGCCCTTAACTCTACTAAATCCTATTTTTGAACCAATTAAATCTGCAAGGCAACCAAACATTCGTGTGATTCAGCGGTTAGGCGCTTGTTTGGTCATATATAAATGTAGCCTATATACGGTTGACTATACCAAACTTTTTGTCTGTGTAGTAACCTAAGAGAATGAGAGCACTACACATGTCGCGTCTGAGGCACGGAAACAGGCACACTATAAGGTCTAGCATGGCTCGTGTGACAACAGTAGTGTCGTCTTTATGCGCGAGACGTGAAGACGGCGCGCAGTGTTCTAGTCTTGTTGTTTTCTAATGGAACTACAACCGGTTATCCTACTTTTTATTTACGCAAAATACGTAGAAGAGATCAGCGCATGACTCTCTATTTTTTTTTATTCCTGTTGACATTTTATACTTGAGAGCAGTCTGGAAAACCGGTTTTTAGGCGTTTTACTTGTGCGCCAAAACCATGTTTCTACCTATGATAGGGCCGCGGTGGCCGAGTGGTCAGACCAGTAGCCTCCCACCAAGGCGTTCGTGTTTGATTCCCGGCGGGGTCGGTCCCAGGATTTTCGCGTGTGGAAATCGTGCCTTACGATGCCGGTAATCGGCGGGTTTTCTCGGTGATCTCCCGTTTCCCCGCCCTTTCATTCCAGTGTCGCTCCGTACTCACCTCATGTTACCCATCACCAGTGCTTAAGACCTCGTTGGTTAGCACTGACAAAAATCTCTCACTCACTCACTCACTCTAAGCATGATACATAGAATCCAAAAACAGGGAAGCATAGTTTTAATTGTATTTACTTTCGTATATAAAGATATCGAACACACGTTTAACCTCTCAAAACTTTCTTCTCCTATTATGCTGCAACAGTGCTCATTCGCCAGCTGTATGGGGCTCTTGAAAGACAATAATTGACATCGACATGTGTTTGAAATCACATGGCTTCTATGATTCTTCTTGTGATACCTAATCATCCATAGAGACTTCGTACTCACTCGTGGTCCTACATCTGAATAACGTCATGGACAGTTCAACTGCTTAGTTCCAGTGTCTGGATGGGCTCGGCATACTACACTGTTAAAACATTCCGTGAATTTACGGGCAATTTTACGAAACGGCTGTTTAATTAACGGAAACATTATTTTGCAACACAGTTATACATAATTATGTTTCACTAATTAAAAATACGTAAAACGGCGAGAAAAAACTAAATAAATAACCGAACGCATTGTTGCGCCTGCTTACAAAATAAGTCACATGAGTGTGCGAGTTTCCATAAGTGCAGCTAGTTGCCTTCCGTAAATTAACGGGCACTTCTGGAGAATTTTTTGCCAGCATTTCTCCATAAAACAACGAAAATTATTTTTAACAGTGCCACCAAATGTTTGTGAGAGTTATTAACAACTGTTGTTTAGTACTCCTTAGTAACATACTAAAATATTCCACTGGCATTCGGTAGCATTTGAAATACTCTCGTGTACACCGTTGTATATTTTAACGGAAATATACCGTTAATAAACGGAAATAATGTCCGTAAAATTAAAATATGGAAATGTCTATAATATATACACATTGCGGGATCATACGTAATATATCAGTAAGTCTGCTGCGGACACTTGCACGGAAAAAATCTAAAATTTATGGGTTAGACAGATGTAAATATTATGGATATATTTTATTAACTTCATCGGTAAATCTACAAATCTGTATAAATGCATTTGTAACATTTTAGACGCGTAAATATGGATCAGTCTCGTGTGATAAATCTGTTTTACGGAAACATCTATTTGATTAAGTACTACGTTTCGGTGAATTCACGGAGGTATCCTGAGAAATTTTTACCGGAAATTCTGTAAATCGATGGAGAAAATTTTTTACACTGTAGACACCTAGACGACACCTTATTGGTGCAGCAACTGGTAGAAACACGTGTACCAACTTCACGACGATCAGTTCTGCACTGTGTCGAGAAACGCCTGCATTTATACGTATATGGCACTTGAATTTCTCGACAAAAATTGATAAATTATTGCATTATGAAACACATTCGCTTACCTTAACTTCAATATCTATCTGGCTGCAGATCTTACAAGTCATCGGGATCTGCCTGTGACATACGGGCGTTAAGTGTCATAAGGTCTTGTCTGTGACTAACCCAGTCAAATCACAAACATATCCTCACAAGGTGTTCTCAAAACCTCACGAGGGCACGACATGCAAGCCTGAATATCCGCTTAATGTGTACAAACTATGACCAAATATCAACCGGGCAGCTTTTCGACCAACTCGTCACTTAGTGAACTCTGCTCTCGAGAAAGGTAGAGTCCATTCGCCATTGTTTGCCTATAAAGTAAATAATGATTGCTGGAGCCATGTTTTAAGATTGTTAACGAAGGAAGTATTCCCTAAATTGATGAAAGATACGTTTTGATAAATTGTTTATCTTTGTTGGAAAAATGTGGGAGGGAAGTGGGCGAAGTTTCAGCCCGAACTCCCTCCTGATTGCAGCGCCAAAGATGCACAACACTCTCAGTAACGTGGTGAGCTTCAGCCAGACTACAAGGGGGTCAAGCAAATTACATTGGTAGATAGGCGAGTGTCCATACCTGTTTCGTGCAAGTGATCACGCGTAACGAATTAATATCGCTGGATAAATATTTACTCATTAGTTGACAAATACTATTATCTAGGATTGTCATTGAGTATTTTAACCGCATCGGCTTCAAAAAGAGCGTAAGAATCAATTGATGTTTTCAGCGATCATGTATCTACCACGCAATCTTAAGTTACGTGTAACGTAGTATACCTGTAATGTGAAGTATAGCTTGGTTCACAATTAAAAACATAACAGTAAGCATAAAACATACGTCATTCGCACAAGAACTAATCTCGACGTTTTCGAACCTACTGATCGACAACTTCTCAAAACAGGTCGTGTACATGGGGACGATGACATAGGAAACAGTCTTATACGGACGCATAGGACAGCAACCAATCATGGCAAACAATTTTATTAATATCTGCCGTGTTGGTTTGACCTCAAAATATGACCGAGAACCAACAACGCGCGCATAATAAATTCTTATGTAAATTATTGTGTTTGAATATTGTAAACTATATTTTAATTTAAGGAGGTTGTGGGGGCTTTGTTTTAGCTATCGTAATTATCACTAAACACAATTACGCTTCACCTGTGTTAAGTTGGCACACAGCACATTCCACGCAGTTACAAGCGTGACTGATCTGTTTCCAAAAACATCGCTGGCCATATGTCCGGAAACTCTTAGTTACCATGGTAGAGATCTATCATGGTAACTAAGCGTTTAGTAGTGAATACATTTCTTACAAGGTTTCCGGTTGTGTGCATAATTTACTGTTATGTTATATGTCTTGTGCCTATGCTTCTTGTGCGCTCATTCTCGCTTGTGACAGTCTATGTAACGGTGGGTAGTATCAGCTGATCTCGCAGGCGCGGACCTCGTCTTATTGAGGGAGCAGTGGTCCAAGTTTAAGGACTAACCGGTTTGTAACCTTGTCCTTACTCTATGTTACACAACTCAGCCGAAGAAAGTTGACTATTTTGTGTGTAAAGAAACCCGCCTGTTATGACACAACCACGGAGACGTCGTCGTTAGCTTAACTGTCACATACACCAGAGATCACGTGTTGTAGTATTTGTCATCATTGTTTCTTGTTTTCTGCCTTGAACAGTGGCTACACTGCTGTAATGTCGTTCTACAATGTTGCATGTGAGGAAAGTGGTGGAGTTCGTATAGTTGGTAAGGGGGGTTTCTCCGGGTACTCCTATAGTATCCAAGTAGTGACTCCTAAAAGAATAAACTTAATTAGACTGGCTCTAGAAATGTATTAAATGAGTACATGTATTTATTTAAAAAAGGTGTGTAATTTAATCAGTCGTTTGAGTAAAACCACGTATCACATTTTGGTTTACAAAATTAGATAACGCATAGTTAGGCCTACTCTCCAAACCCCGAAACTTAGCCGTTTAACACGGAAGTAATACGTTGTACATGAGGTTGTTTAAAAATTAAAATACATTAATTAGAAGATTTTAAAAAATATAAATTTTCAGCATTGCAATATTTAACAGGTTCCGTGATATTGGCAGGTGGTGTTTCTTAACTGACTGATTGAATTATATTTCTTTAGTCTACTTGGAATACACGTAGTTCTGATTACTTGTTTACATTCATGATTAATTACATCAGTCCTGACTGGAGATGAGATGAACCACAACTACTATGTACGTACATGCTGGTCTTCTCGTGGATGGGGTTCAGATTTCTACAACAGGATAAAGGGGTTTTCTCAATTCAAAACTTAAGCGTTCAGACTCAGGCATTAGAATTTTTTCCACCATATTGGTTTGAACAGAAGCATACACAATTGAATTGCTACTGCTTACTTCTTACGTTTGGTAGTGGGGTTCATAAGTCTAACCAATCAGAGAACACATCGGTATTTCCATGATGCCATTAGTATTTCACTCGATTACCGCCATCTTGCTTTAACCTATAAAACACACGCGAGTCAGAGTTTTTTTAAATAAAATAAGTGTAATTTGCAATATAATTAAGTTTTTTAACTGTACATTCTATAAAAACCTAGTTTATGTGCCTCGCAGTGACTATTTTCACATTATATTACTAAATGGTTTTTAACCATAGCCTTCGGTAAAAAGAATACATCAAAAAATACAGTATTCAAAGTCTGTTCCTATTGGCTAAACTTAGGCAGTAACCTCGCTCTTGTGTATGCTCTGTTTTTGAGACTCTACTGCTTACTTTCTAAGTCTACTTCTTACTGCTTAAGTTTTTTATTGTGTAACCACGTAAATGCAGACAGTCTCCCCCCGTAAAACCCTACCATATTCTCTACCTCAAGAATTTACACACATCACTAGAAGTGTGCACTCCGTTCGCAAGAAAACCTTCACCACCCTCTAGTCTAGTCATACTTGCCTTAGTGTCCCTTGACTTTACACAGTAATCACTCGTAACACATACTTTGGTGTGCTGTTCAAATTGTAAAAGAAAATCATTCGTTTATGTGAAGGTTTGTTACCTCGTGATATGAAAAGCATAAAACATAATTCTTTGGTGTATCGTTATATGAAAACTGTATGAAGAAAAACATTTTTAATGCCTGGAAGATATAGTCACAAGCATTGTGTACAAAATAAATATTATCTCACACAAAATAAATAAATGAAGATTATGTGACGAGCATCGTTCAGTTCTCTATTAGTCATAAATGTCAACTGCAATTTTTTTCGTAAGGACAAACTTGTGACTGTATTTACTGTGTTTCATAAATGTTGATTATTTACTTTTCATGGTTACACAAAAATATTTCTACAATAGCGGTTTACTCTTCCGAGTGGAAAATTTAACGTGAGGTGGCAGCAAATATGTTATATAACATGGTTTTTATAGATTGAAGGCTGTTCTTTCTCCGTCTAACAAAACCCAGCTAGAAGAGAGACTTGTTTTTCATGATGACATTGTGGAGTTAAGAGAATGTCGCCTAGCCAGTTAACGCGAGCTGAGCACGTCGACAGTAAAACACTTTCATTAAGAAATCTTTCCACCTGCCTGCATTGTTTCTCTTTACTCACCCCTTAAAAGTGCTATATCCCTAAAGTCAAGTTTCCATTTAAACATTTACACTTGTTATATTCATTCTAGGAGACTGTAAATGGAAAGAATGAACGTTTACAGAGTTACATTAGCTGATAAATTTTCTGTACAAAATAGTTGAAAGATGTCTTCAGACAAATGTCATTTAATTATCTAAATTATCCTGATAAATATTATACTGTCACATCTTAAAATGAAGTACAGTCACTTCTCATAAAGAAATTATTAATATTTGAAACATAAATGAAATATGTGAGGAATATTGACTTTAGTTTTATATTATTAACATGCCATTTTAGTGTTCCCTTATTTGACAGTTCAAATACACCGTACATTTTAAATCCAAGATGGTAGCAAATTATCCGCCTTAACTGAAGACGTTCACTTACGACAAAGACATCGCAACGTCATTTCCTGTCCGTTTACTTATTGTCTGGATGTCTGGAAGTCTGGATGTGCGATATTTGTTACAGTGCTAGACTCATCTGCGATATACCAAATGTTGTGGTAGCTGGAAACATATACCACCTGGGTCAGTTTGACGAGTGTCTGGATGTGCGATATTTGTTACAGTGCTTGACTCATCTGCGAATATACCAGATGTTGTGGTAGCTGGAAACATATACCACCTGGGTCAGTTTGACGAGTGTTTGGATGTGCGATATTTGTTACAGTGCTTGACTCATCTGCAAATATACAAGATGTTGTGGTAGCTGGAAACATATACCACCTGGGACTGTTTGAGGAGTGTCTGGATGTGAGGTATTTGTTAAGGTTCTGGAATCATCAGCGAAGATACCAGAGGTTGTGGTAGCTGAAAGCACATACTACCTGGGTCGGTTTGACGAGTGTCTGAATGCGAGGTATTTGTTACAGTGCTGGATTCCTCGACGAGGGTAGCAGAGGTTGTGGTAACTGGAATCATATAGCACCTGGGTCAGGTTGACGAATGTCTGGATGTGAGATATTTGTTACAGTGCTGGAGTCCTCTGCGAAGATACCAGTGGGTTTGGTAGCTGGAAACATATACCATCTGGGTCAGTTTGAGGAGTGTCTGGATGTGAGGTATTTGTTACAGTGCTGAACTCCTCAGTGAAGGTAACAGAGGTTGTGGTAGCTGGGAACATATACCACGTGGGTCAGTTTGACGAGTATCTGGATGTGAGGTATTTGTTACAGTGCTGGACTCATCTGCGAATATAACAGATGATGTGGTAGCTGGAAACATATATCACCTTGGTCAGTTTGACAAGTGTCTTGATGTGAGGTATTTGTTACAGTGCTGGACTCCTCGGCGAGGGTAGCAGATGTTGTGGTAGCTGGAAACATATACCACCTGGGTCAGTTTGACGAATGTCTGGATGTGAGATATTTGTTACAGTGCTGGAGTCCTCTGCGAAGATACCAGTGGGTTTGGTAGCTGGAAACATATACCATCTGGGTCAGTTTGAGGAGTGTCTGGATGTGAGGTATTTGTTACAGTGCTGAACTCCTCAGTGAAGGTAACAGAGGTTGTGGTAGCTGGAAACATATACCATCTGGGTCAGTTTGACGAGTATCTGGATGTGAGGTATTTGTTACAGTACTGGACTCCTCGGCGAGGGTAGCAGAGGTTGTGGTAACTGGAATCATATAGCACCTGGGTCAGGTTAACGAATGTCTGGATGAGCGATGTTTGTTACAGTGCTTGACTCATTTGCGAATATACCAGAGTTTGTGGTATCTGGAAACATATACCACCTGGGCCAGTTTGACGAGTGTCTGGATGTGAGATGTTTGTTACAGTGCTTGACTCATCGGCGAATATAACAGATGATGCGGTATCTGGAAACATATATCACCTTGGTCAGTTTGACGAGTGTCTGGATGTGAGGTATATGTTACAGTGTTGGACTCTTCGGCAAAGGTACTAGAGGGTGTGGTAGCTGGGAACAGATACCACTTTGGACAGTTTGACGAGTGTCTGGATGTGAAGTTTGAAGATATTCGAGGAAAGTACTGTCTGGTACAAGTTTCCTTCCACATGACGTCCTACCAACCTACAAGTATGACAGATCCCTTCAGTCTTCAGTACGACCCACGAGTACATGTCTGGGAGAAGATCAAGGTACCATAACATATATTTCTAGTGTTATCATTCTATGTTCTCAGTGTCTGGCTGTTATAATGAGTCCTTAGGTTTAGGGGCATTAGTGTTGGAAAACAGCAAAATTGTTAAATTTCACAATCATGGTGCTTTTTTGAGTGGCCGCTGTGGTCATCTGCTTGAATCACATGTCCAGACAATAGAATTGGTAGATGCTACTGCATTCATGAGGCTTTTGTGAGGAATTTTTTATGTTTGCTCACTCTTTCTTGGGACCCCTGCAGAACACGAGTTTTATGTTTAGAGTCTCGAACGTTTGAAGAATATATTTTCGTGGCAAGTTGGTTTCAGTGCTTTACATGCACATCTGCAGCTTTGCTTCGTGGCTATTGGCAGACTGCATTGTTGAAGTGACGTCTCTAGTTAGACTGTGCCAATCACAATAACTTTACTGCGACACCACGTGTGATTTACGGCTAAAACTTCAGAACATGTGAGATATAACACATAAATTCACTAACTATGCGAACTTCTCGCGAAAAGTTCGTGGCCATACCAATATCGTGTCGTAATAAGTAAATAAGAGAACTTAATTAAAGCTTAACTTGAAGTCATGACGTACTCATGTTACTTAATTGACATGGCTAAATTCGTTTATAGCGAAACGACGTTTCTTGACGAAATTTTACATTTTCTCGACAAAACTATTTTCTCTATACTTTATTAAAATTCTGCACAGTAAAATGTTTTCAAATTTTATTCAGAATGCTTCTAGACTTTAATCATCCAGATCCTTAAGTACCACAAGAAAGAACAACATTACTTTTAATACTTTCTTTTTTTGTCAGTACTATAAAAATTGTGTCAGGGGATCTCAATTAAAAAACAATAATTTGTAGAAATTTAAGATACAAGATACAAGATTCAATTCAACGTGTGTTAGCAAATTAAATGCTTATTCTATCACAACTTTGAAAATAAAATACATAACACGCATTAATTCCTTAAGAGTGTCACCGACAAGATTGCCATGTCTGTCGTGTGTAAAATATTACGAAGAAGAAATGTCTTCAAAACTCACCAAGGTCCCCGGAAATAGAAGGAGACTCCTTGATCGCATGCATCCTGTGAACTTCTCGGTGAAACAATACAGTATTCAAAGAATTTCAATGTTGCATTTTCTCCACAATTTTTCAAAGTCGTTCCTCTCTGTTGTAGCCCAAACGGCGTATATCATATACATTTCAAATGCCTTAGCATGTAAAGAACACGTTTCTGGTCAAATCTTAATGAACATATGTTCATATTGTACACTCTGTATGTCGTGTAATTTATGGGGAATCACTTTTACACAACACTAAACTACTGAATGTCACATCTGTAATGTAAATTCACGCAATCCATGGGATGTGTACCAAAATGTATCAATCCTCTCCTTCTGGGGTTCCTAGAAAGTAACTGCAATGTTTGGAAATTTGTTTTTGAACGAAATATGTCTACATGGTACCAACCTACCTACCATCGAGTGGAATAGTGTGTTCCACCATGACGATCCATGTCCAATAGAGGGCCGCACCAAGGCCAGACATAGCAGCCAGCACATGGGTCTACTTATATCCTCGTCCTGTAGCGCTGAGGAGTCGGTGACCTTGAACCACGAGCTGTGTATATCAGAAGGGATGTATTGTGTTGCTCACAGGATACAAAAGACCGCACCAAGGTCAGACGTACTAGCCAGCACATTGGACTATGTATACCTTCGTCCTGTAGTGCTGAAGGACTGGAGGTGACCTTGAACCATGAGCTGCGACTGCTGGGGGAGAAGACAGGCCTCTCGTTCCAAGCACATGTCTCTCCAGAGCTCTGCACCACTTGGCAACACAGCCAGCCCTTGTCGGCCGGAGAGATCGCCTACAGGTAACAACTTTACAGAGTACTTACTGGACGATAGTAAATCAACTCGCATAACTGACAGAAATGGTAAGGAGGAGAAAGGCATGTATTCGATCGCTTTCAGAGGACTAGGACAAATCGCACTGTAGCGGCTGTTGATAAGTAAACTTCAGCATGCAATATTTTTTATTCACTTCAAGAAGACATATTTTGTATAAAACCCTTCTTTGTAGCCGTTGCCTTACCAGCTGCGTCTGCCATGTTACACAAATCTTGTCAGTACTTGTTATGTCTTACAGCAAACAAAACGGCAATGTTCTCTGTCTGCAACCATATATTACACCCATGCACTCTCTCATAATAATGAACTTTTATGTAGCGTTTTAAGGGGAGAAAATAATTCTTAAGATTCTAATTAATGATTGCTTTACAAACAGCCTGACATGGTGTGACGCCTAAAACTCGTCCTTATTTCTGCGGAGACAGCTCTTGTCTCCTTATGCTTGACTTGAATGATGGCGGTGACAAATGTACCACAGACCTCACATATTCCTCTTTTGTTGCAGATTACGTTTAATAAATTATAAGACTATGCGGGACAGCGTTAGTGCTGTTGCCGAGTAACTGGCACTTTACGGCCTTGTTTCTACTGTTTTTTGAGATAATTATTTTTTGAACCTAAATGGTAACAAAATAAAAGTTTGGTTAGGCAATTTTGTGTAAAATAGTTTTCGCCGTGTTTGTTATTTATTTTTCCAAGGCAGTGAATATTATATTTTTTTTTAGCTAACTAAGTAATTAATTAAAGTTCTGTCAATTGTCTTGTTATTCTAAACCGTACAATTACTTGTCTTGAAGAAATTAGCTATCGCACAAAAACTAACTTAAATTAAACCGCCAAACCGATTTTTGATAGCTGCTCTCGTATAGGCTTAAGAAAATAACTACAGCACTTTATGCAAGAGTTAGCACTTTAGTACGACGTAGAATAATGTAAGCCGAACTTGGCAATAAGGCGTCCCTAGTTAAGTATGGGTGCAGGTGTTTGTCAGACTGAAGTAATGCTTGGTTCTTCTCTGGAACATGTCATGTTTTTATACGTTTTATTGCAATTAGTGTATCGCATTCTTGCTGACAACTGCTACATAGGTGAATAAAGCCAAATGCATTTTCCATGCACTTTATTCAAGGCCATACTGTAGTTTCCTCATTCGGCGAGTAGGTAGATGGTGAAATTATATTATTCGTTGTCCATCCTAATTTCGTTTATAGGGTATTCCTTGTTATTAACACGTGTTAATCTGCATTTTCTCTTTGAAAAAGCTAATTCATTGTTTGACATGTGGGACTGATTCTTCATGGTGCATCTTCCACCACCGCGCCGCTATCGTGGATAATGTCCCTTCATGGTACTTGGGTGGTGATGTGATAATAAAAGTCCACCTTGAACTCCTTGATGTCCTAACTGTCTACGCATATCTCAAACACTGCGGCTATCGTTGTGAGGTCGACTAACGAACAGTGGAAACACCCCTTGTATCTTGTATTAGCTGGTTATACATGCGACGGTTCATAGCCCTTACACCAGTGGTTTTCCTTGGCCTGCCTGTCTTAACAAGTACAGAAAAATCTTGTGCCTTCTATATTATCCTAATTATTTTGACAAACATAAATTATGGTTAGTAAGATACTTTATTCTTGTGATGTTTTGTAGATACTATTCAGCACTTGTTTCTCCTGGATATTACTTACACTTATAATCGCATGCCCTCCACTGAGGCGTGAAGTGGTGGGCAGTCCCTGAAATGTTACTAAGGCCCTGTCTTGTCCTGAATGAAAAGTCAAACTGTGATTCTTCGTACGTCCCACGCGGATCTGTGCCAAATGTAGCCTTGCACGAGTGTCTAGAGAGGATCAGCCTTGGTGTAGCATCGGTTGACGTTTGGAGGGTTGGCAATGGCTAAATAAGTACCTTGTAAACCGTAGAAGAGGCTGGTTCGCTACTACCGAAAATAGGTGACTTGACTTCTGTATGGTGGAAGGGGGTTGGATGGCTGAAGTTATTCACATCGTTGGTCTAGTCGGAATAGAGAAATGACACGATATGAAAGTCTTCGTGGGAGTATGACAGGCCTGGCTCTCTTCAGGATGGCCTGGAGTGGTTTAATTCACTTTGGGCTGTTGATATGTAGCATGCTAACTATCTCATCTAAGATAACCATATCTATTATTTTGTTTTATGTCTTTGAAACTTACTCACAATGGAGGTAAACGATTTAGTGGAATATTGTGGACGTTCTCTTGGTTCGCAGAGTCGACATAACACTGCAGTTGCGTATGTCCACAATATTTCCCTAAATTATTCTGAGCCGTTCTCGTTGTATCCTCCACACTTGAGTGTAGTCTGCTTCCAGTGATTGTCTGTCATGAGTGCCTTTATTTTTTCAGGCGCCATGGTTAAGTTACGAAGTTCTCTCTGTCTTTTTTATTTTGTTGGTTTGTGTTGTACTTGACATAGTTTCTTGCGGTATATTTAGCATACCTTTAATTTTATTCGTGTGCTTCACTGCAGCTAATCTTGGTTAGTTTTCCTGTTCGTTTTTGTATCAATTTGTTTTCTAGAGTTAAAGTGCAGAAATGGCGCATGTCCACGGTTTTACTCAAAAGCGTCGTAAGTACACCTATTACGATTGGAAAGTGAATGACGCTATTCACTAGTTCCAAGTGTCAAATATGCCTTTTGGTAAGGTATGTTACGAGACTGTAAGGCAATCTGACTGAAACTTGTAGTGCTTTGAGTAGCTGGCTGACTAATGGCTTTGGTCAGACTGAGTAATGTTATGGACCTAAATGCGTTGGACACAGGTGCAAGGCATTTCTGGACTCTGCTCGATTCATCTCCAAAAAAAATTACTTTCATAAAATACCGTTTTAACAAAAATCAATATGGAATCTAATAAAATAAATAACTATGTCCTTGGCACATAAACCTGATTGCAGCGTGCATTCATACGGCACACACTGTCTCGGACAAGTACTGGGATTTATTTGTAGTAATACATGCAACATCAGAATTTATAGTATTAGCAACGGATTAGTTTGTTTCAAATACACACATCGTTCAAAATAATTACGAAATTAATTAATAGTAACTAAGTATTTGGGCATAAACCTTAAGATATTACGTGTCAGATACAGAAAGTGATCGTTGTTGTTGACAAGGAACGGGATGTGGCATAAGTGGAGGCTAATATTTCAAGTGATGAGATAACCTGCACCAGTTTGTTTCAGTGTATCATGCGCACATGTGTAGCTCGCTTCATGCTCAGTGATTGGCTGTTTGCAACTGATACTGCAAGTCACAGTCGTGTGGTATCACAGTAACATTATTTTGATTTGTACAGTCAAGTGATAAAAGTATTTCCACAAAGACTTTGCCAATAAAAACGAAGCATAACTACAGTGGCATACGTAAGCCACTGAGACAAGTTGATGCAGAAATATTTTCTAGGAAATCAGACGTCCCTAGGAATCAGCACAACAGCAAAAATATTGACACGAAAACTGCCGTCTAGGCTGTACAGCTGTACACCCGTGACCATGAATTCAATGAGATAATCTATTACAATACTTCCCAGAGGTGCTCATGTAGTTAACTATGGAGATAAAGCTGGGCACGGTAGACTCTTGATAACCTCCTCGACCAGCATGCTATCCACTAACTCAGTTGTGTGTTGACGAACCTTATCGTACATGAAACTAAAGGACCTGCCAGTAACACTAGCATAAGTAACAACAAACCGTTCAAAGTTTTCGTTTAATTTCCTCATTTATTTTAACTGATTTTCTAATAATTATAACTAGTAAATTTTAAAAATTATATCCATGAATTCTTTATCTTAAAAATTTGGAGAATATAAGATGTTATTCACAAAACTCTTTCCAAATATTGGCAGTTTTGGTAGTGATAATTTAGTTTATTTTTATTAATGAATTTATTTATTTATTTTCAGTTTGGTGGCCAGTATCCTGCTACTTCTTGTTGTAGTTAGTACACTTTACGTCTACATACGCGGAGAAATTATCAAACCATCAGGTATGAGCAAATTTATTGTCACATTTACTTCAACTATATCGAAAAGTATTTATTTCTAGCTGACTTATTATATTACAGCACCGTAAAATAACTCTTATTTAAGTTAACAAGTCTAAATTATTGTTCTTTTAAAACGGACTAAAAAGTGTATAAAATATGTGGCCGCACAAAAACTTGTAAGATTTAAAACTAACAGGTAAGGCGCATGCGATAGATATTGATGCATGAATAGTTAACTTAAGTCACTAACAATATTACTGTTCTATAAACTATACAGTACGAACTGTTGTGTGAGTTTTCTCAATGACAGCTTCTCTATATACTCCTTGCTATTATCTGCTGCATGCGACCCATGTTTTTCAATTTAAATTTTACAAGTATTTTCATTTGACAAATTGTTTTATTCTATTTAGTCCATTTCAAATACGTGGCATATATATTTTTAATTAATATCTGCTTTTTAGTCTAGCGTGTGAGAACTATTACAAACAATTTCAAACATGTGAAATCTGTACCGAACAGACAAACTTATAGACAAGAAGTCAAGTTAATAACAACATGGCAAAAACTAAAGTCCAGTACTGCTGTTCGAGGAAATGCGTTCTTGCCTCCTACAATAAGACGCACCGTCGCAGTTTAGATACACGTAGCTACACTTAACTCTCGGTCCATTGTATTTTATTTATTGAAATATACAGTAGCATTCTTTATTTTTTATATTTTCAGGTGCCTTACATAGAGACGTACAATATTGTTTATTTTATACTTTAGGTTCAGGCTCCCCTAATCTCTTACAATCCACTGTTGTTTGTTCATTGGTTTGTACAGTCTCTATTTACTTGCAGCCACAGGTGTTTAGATTTAGTTCTCAAGAGTCAAACGCTTCCGACAACTTAATCGAATAAAAGTATTGTACGTAAAATTAGGATTTTCCAATCCACAATATTTAATCATTATTTTTTTACGTGAAATATTAGCTCAAAATAACTTTTAGATATTAAAACATTTTTCAGACAAAATTTTTTCTTAATCATTATTGTTTTTTTCTGCGAAATGTAAAGTTTCAAAAAACGCTTAAAATATTAAGAATGATAATGAAGAGTTTCAGCCCAGAGGCTGATCAACCTCAGGGCAACATCTGAGTCTACTAGGCAAGGATGTAACTGCTGTGGTTCTACATTGTCTTCCACAGTGTAAGAACAACACAACACTCAGTACTGAACATGGAGAGGCAACTGATGCATTCCTCCGTCAGGAATCTAACCCTGGACCCTCAGCCTCCCGGCCAGCAGCCCTAAAGTCTGAGCCAAATGGTTTGGCATGTACGGTTTATAAAATAAGAAAAATTGGCACAGTTTCTGATCGTATTATTTTTTTATGTCAATTAGAATGTATTTTTTTAAGTGTTGTCTTTAAAGTTTTTTTATGAGCATTAATTAATTTTAAGATTGGTTCCTTTACCCAACTATGTGACTGCAAGATTGGTAGACGGAAGATTAAGGGGTTTGCATGTCTGTGTATCTTGCGCAATAGAATCCTGGGAGCGTACAAACGTTACAATGACTGCTGAAAGCTTGTCAACATTTGGTGAAATGATGCAGGTGACACAAAAAAATTGTTGCAGCTAGAAAATGCTTTGTTAGTATTTACCCTTCCATACAATTTATATACTATTCAATATTATTCCACAGTAAAATATTTCGTTGGCACCGCTAGAAGAACTGTGGTCTCTAAAATGTAATTTTGCGTTAACCACGAAATAATTTGGCATGTTAAACCTCCAATCGAATATTTCTATTAATTCGGCTTGTTTGTTGACCCAACTTTTGCATTCGCAAGATCTTTTCGAACACGAAGTACAAAGATATAGGAAACGTTACAAATTATTGGATTTTACATTATGCTACAGAAACAACAGTTAACTTATGCGGTTAAACAATGTGAAGTCGATTTATTTTTCTTTCTTTCACGTATATTTTTCACTGTAAAGTTGGTTATAAACCTACATTAAACTGAAATGCAAAACGAATGAAAAGCAATGAACAAAATTATGCAGAGACCAATCCTTTAACAAAACGTGTAAGTATTTTTCTACTCAGTAAATTCATCTCCTGTTAAATAAATATTCCATCAATTTTATTAAAAAAAGAGTTTCTAGTTCGAGAAACAGACTTTTTTAAAAAATTTGAAGCAGTTTGAACAGAAGGAGACTATCAGAATGTTAGATATTTGTTTGTACGAATTTCAACTGAACAGAGAGCATGAGTGTGGATGTCTTCTTGCATGTATTAGTGTTACATAAGCGGTGGAAGATGAGACACTAGTTAGGTCATATGACCATTGAAACAGGGAATAATAAAATAGGTAAACTGAACACTTACTGCTACCTGATATATAGAATTATTAATTTTATACTTGGATGTCTGCAGCTCAGTCTTACCATGTGAAACGTGTGCAATTAGCCAGTGGTATATTAAAACCTATCATGTTAAGTAACTTGTAGCTTATAAATACTGGACTGTTTATGTCAGTGTTTCAGCAAGTGATGCTCAGCCTGACCGTGCAGAGTAATGCTCGAAGGTTGAAGAGTGTTGTCGACGGTAACCGCTCCCTCAACGTCATAGACGGCTCCAGGTTCTTGCTCGCTATTGGCGTCATCTCTGGACATAGAGTGGCTCTGTCCTTCTCCCTTTACTTGCAGGACGCCTCTGACTTAGAGGAGGTGAGCTCAGGGGCGCATGTAGGGGGGTAGACTGCCCCGGGCGGCGGGTTAGATGGGGCAGTGGCGGTGCCGAACTTGGGAATGAAATGTATTGAGTGTAAAATATACAGTCACTAGAGATGATGGGTTATAGCGGGAAACTTGACTGTTTGCTGGGTTTTCACGCACGTTCAGATTCTCAGAAGATTACTGGCTTTATCTTGTACGTGAAGCTGTAGGCCTATTTGACTGAGCTAATAAGAACTACGCTATTGTAATATGTGATGCCTGTTATTGGTCTGCAGACAGCTACGTTGTGCCAGGCGTACATCACCCAATCATATGTGTTACAATTAACTACAGCTTTTTCAAGGGTATATTGACACAAAAAAATTCGTGATATACCATAATATCTAACAATATCTACCAATAATTAGACTTTTAATAGTTTTGTGTTTCTGTATTTTTATTAACCTTGAACATCATCTAATGTTACAAATACAGTACTTATAATTAGATTGCTCACTTAAAACACAGCTACTGGTAGCTAGTAAGTACTGGTTTTAGGTATTTTTATTCAAATGTTATACTGTTATTCACGCGAGCACAAAACAACGTATGCTAGATACGTTTATTACTGTTGGGTTGGTTGGACTGATGTGAGAAAAGGGAGGGGAAAGGGGCGAGCAAATCTTGCCCCGGACGAAGGAAATCGTAAATCCGTCCCTGGACACACATGCCCAAGACAAAGTGTACGCCTTGTTTGTCCGGCCATTTATTAGGGCTTAGTGTCTACTGGCCTGGAAAACTGGGAAAATATGGGAATTTCGTAATCAGGGAAAAATAAGGGGAAAATTAGGGAATTTTTCTTCGACCGATATTGAAGTTAGCAGACGTTGTTTTTAGTTTACTATCCTAGCGACGTGGCATGCCTCTACACGGGCTTGTATTTTACTGACAGGCGTATTCCGTTTTAGATATTGTCATTGGAAAAGACAATGAAAACTCTACTTGTAGTTTTTCAAACAGTGCAAGGTGTGTGAAGTAAACAAAGTTAATATTTCTGTATCATTTTATTGAATCTAAAGCAATCGCAATTGATGCAAAGTTCAGTCACTGCAAAATTTATGGGAACTTTTGTTTACAAATGAATTTTTTTTACGAAGGTGTGCGTGAAATACTTGGAGAATAATCTTTATTATTCAATTACTCCTTGTCATACTTAGATAAAGCAGTCAATGTATAAATGTTTTGCAGTTTGGTGAAACTTCGTCATGTTAAAAAATCATCATAGAAAAATTCAGTTTTTAACCTGAGAAACCTGCAAAAATCAGGGAATTTAATTCACTAGAACTAGTAGACATCCTGTTTATTCTGAACAACATACCTATGCAGTTCTTCGAGCTACTGATTACTGTAGTCATCTAAGTGATGATTTTTCGTTTCATGTTTAGCAAAGAAGTAAAATTTTGACCTACGTAATACTAGACAAATGTTTTCATTGTCTTTACTAAAACAGTTGCGGATTTGGTAATAGGCAGTTGATATATTGACAGGGGTAATTTTGATCCAAGTAAAGAGAAACCTACGACTGGCACTTTATATCAAGGCCTGTCTCCGTTGTCTCTCTGAGGTACTTAGAATTACCAAATTTGTCTGAAAGAGGAACTGTAGGAAGAATTTTCCTAGAGTAACAACTATAATAAATTCCTGAAAAGCTGCACTAAAGGGTCAGAATTTGAAGCCCGAATTCAGTGATCAGAGCTCAAATATGCAGTGGTTAAAAGTCGATATTTGTAGAAATACAGGATGACATGTGATACGCGGATACGCACATGAACCATGTTAATAAGAGTCCAGAACTACGCAGAAAATACTCTCTGGTGGCAAGTTCGACAGGTCTCTAGCAACGAGATAGATCCAAAATAGGCGCGAGCTGGAAAGTACGGCACTTTATATCAAGGCCTGTCTCCGTTGTCTCTCTGAGGTACTTAGAATTACCAAATTTGTCTGAAAGAGGAACTGTAGGAAGAATTTTCCTAGAGTAACAACTATAATAAATTCCTGAAAAGCTGCACTAAAGGGTCAGAATTTGAAGCCCGAATTCAGTGATCAGAGCTGAAATATGCAGTGGTTAAAAGTCGATATTTGTAGAAATACAGGATGACATGTGATACGCGGATACGCACATGAATCATGTTAATAAGAGTCCAGAACTACGCAGAAAATACTCTCTGGTGGCAAGTTCGACAGGTCTCTAGCAACGAGATAGATCCAAAATAGGCGCGAGCTGGAAAGTACGGTAGGTTGTTTACACTACCATGTCAATTCCACTTGGCTGTTTTTTTTACTAATGAAACTTTTCTTGTAAGCCAGGGGCCTTATGACGTTTACCAAAGAGTACTTTATATTTAGTTTTTATATCAGATTCACTTGCCACAGCACAGTCGGTATCCGCGCATTACCTGACATCCTGTACAGATATCGTATCGCATCACATCCCGAAAGCAGACTTCTGATTGGATGAACAAACGCCGAGCCCTTGTGATGTTATTCCAACGATGGAAAGACAATGTTATGTGGAAAAAAAACGCGAGTAAAAAACTGCACGCCACAGACAACATCCGCCACGTTTCCCACGTGTGAAAAATCGAGGACTAACCCAGCCAGGATTAGCACACGGGTCGCATAAGTGGGAGGCTAGTGTTCTATCCACTATGCCCACCGCATCACGTAGAGTGCATCGTGCAGTACAGCTCTCATACAATTGCACTTAGTTGCGAACGACAGTAGCGGCAAGACAAGCTCAGAACTCACACAAAGTAGCCTGAAAACATCTAACTTTGTCAAGACCATATTTCAGGATTTGTACAGTTAGTTTTCTAAGTGGCAGTACTGGGTCTAGATAATTTTGTAAGGGGAGCCAGTACAGCTAATCGAACCCCCTAAATGTTTTTTTTATTAATGTATGGTAAGACAAGTAAAATATTGGGTAGAAAAATGGTTAATACACCTGTAACATTTTTCCGTTTTAATAATTTAGCAATGGAATTTTTTCCGTACGAAAAATCTGTACTTAAAAATTACGTAATCAAAAATAAACTCTTCATTTCAATTTAATATTCAAACGCTGACATACATATAAACATTATACGTACACACTACAACACGACACTGTACATTACAAAATATCATTAATGACTTTTCTCTCAGTTGCAAATTGAATACAATTTCATTATTAACTGAATTAACTTCTAGGCGGATATTATTTTTCTGTCCTAACGTTTTGAAACAAGGCGGGGCAAGCCTGCCGCCCCTCTGGTATGCCACCCGCAACACACGCCCTCTCTCGCTTCTCCGCCTCTAGATCCGGCACTGTGAAAGACAAACAAGAGCACCACGTCACTGTGGCTGCATTTAGACAAATGATTACGGCTTCTTTTTACAGTGTCTTTAAAGTCGACATTTACTGGAAACATGTACTTATATTACACGGCGTGTGATTGACTTTACCTAATAACTCTTAATTTATACCATCTAAAATCACATAATGCAACACATTAAAGTAGTTACAGGGATATTAAACAACTTTTGAATTAAAACCACCATTTTAATTTCTCAAGTAGCAAAACTAAACATTTTTCCATTGTTGATAGTCGTAGCTAGTGTCCCTAGGTGTAGTAGAAATATTTTTGCACACATAATACTGGCATATTAATGAAATAATACTGGTCTATTTTATTGGTATATTACTGGCTTATTATTGGTGTAATACTGACTTATTATTGGTGTAATACTGGCGTATTATTGATGCATTACTTGCTTATTATTTGTATAATACTGGTTACTATTGGTTTATTACTGACTTAGTATTAATGCATTGCCGGCCAGTAATTGTGTATTACTGGCGACGTTAAAGATACTAGTGCTGTGATCATAGTGAGTACACTTTCATCTAACTGAGGTTCTCAACATGATCAGAGTTAACATTTTAACACACCTAGAACTCACATGCATAGTCTACTTACCGCAGTTGTCCTGATTGTTGGCAGAGTAAGCCAGAGTTGATCGAATAAATTATCTAATTAACTCAACATAGATCATGAATGTGGGTTGACTTTGATCGGGTCGCTTATCAAACGAGCCGAGTCAAAATGATATCTCATGACAATTTTATAATGTTGTATCACAACTGATAAGTCAGGGGAGTTACTGAAAATGTTTTACTCTAGAAACGTTACAGTTTACTATCACTATTACTGTTTCATTTTGCACACAGTTGTTATGAGGTGCTACGAATATTATTGGTGAGAAATAATAATTGTATTACATTTTATATCATCAGAGGTGTTCCACAATCAGACTTTTCTTATTCGCACACAGTATGCATAACGCAAGTAAAGGTAGTTAACTGAGCCACTTTTTTTTTAAGATGTTCCAATAAGTCTTGCTAAAATTTTGAATCAGAAAATGAAAAATAATCCAGCATGTGAGTAATTTGGCTCTTGTCATTCTGCTCTTACCTGGTTAACCAAGTAACAGTTTGCAGACACCTTATTTCTTACTTCTTGATTCTCTTCAGGCAGCAACCTGAACAAACAAAGTCAGCTTGGCCTCAGTGCAGGCTGCTAATGCTCCATCTGACTCATCTCTGTGTGGAAGCCGTGTGCAGTTCACTTTTATGGCTCTTGACAGTATGTTTTATTTGCAGGCTTACCACGTCTGGTCCAACTCTTTGATGATCGGAGGATCCCTGATGGTTGACATCTACTTCGTGACGAGTGCAACAGTCGTCACGTACATCATGCTGACTCTGCTGGACAAACACAAGTCCAAGAGCATAGCTATAATACTTCTAGCTCGTATTATACGGTAACATCAACAGGTTTTTATACAATCACACTTACGGCGACTTCACATTATTAAACTTAATTAAGATTCACAGGCTCTAAAACACTTGTTTGTACTTTCATAAGAACAATCCTTGGCAACCCACCTGTCAAAAAAATTAATTGTAGAACTACAAACGTTCTTGTAAAATATATGTTTGTAAAATTACACGGTTTTAACTTTTAATTATTCTTCGACGAATGTGAGATAAAATTTTAAATAGTCATGTTAGCTCAATCATGGCAATGAACTTATTTATTAAATGACATTTCGAAAATATATTTTAATGTAATTATTTTGAGAAAAAACTTGTTCATACCTCAATCTCAATTCTGCATATTTGCGGTCAAATACGTTTTTGTTTGTATTTTTTTCAGTATACACTTAAATGACACATAGGGCTATTCCTTGATATTGATGAACGCATTTAATATGAATATTCGCTTCATTCTAGAGAAATACATTTAAGAGGTTGTGACTTGTGTATAACTGTAAAATTTATGGAAAACCTACGATTTTGGTAGTCTACAAATTGTCCTTAAGTATTTTACTAAGAAAATCCTTGAAACTTTACAAACTTTCAATTTTGAAAGGAAATTATTGTAGATTTACAAAAGTTTGTAAAACTACAAAGAAATGCCTTGTAATTTTTACAAAAATGTTTGCAGAAGTCCTTCAACTAATTAAAGCTGAATTCACAGCAACCACTTAGCGACACGTACGTACAATGTAGGAGAAGAATGTTGACCAAATCGGTCATGTACTTACACGCGTTATGTGAGGATGAAAATGCTTGCAATTACACCAAATGTTTACACTTCTTTTACATGTACGCATGCCAAGTAGTGGTTGTAAATCCGCATTTGAGCAGAAGAAATAAAAATTAAATTTCCTTCACATTGGTTTGAATCAAAACTCTCACATCACACAGTTACTACTTGCTGATTAAAGGAAAATAATTGTTGTCAGTTGAAAATTAGAAAATCGTTTAAGAAAAAATTATTTTCAGTTTTATTATTAAAATTTGGTTACGTCAAGGAACAGGGTTTAACTTAATTATCTAAGGAAGTTAAATTTTTCGAAAAGACTCTAAAACAAGAATTATGACGGAAAATACATAGATCTAACGTTCATCAGTGGAATCAGTAAATTAAATCAGTTACAGAAAAAGTCGATTGCCCTATGAGGCTTGTCCTTTTGAAATGTAATTTTAAAGTTTTCAGTATATTCAATATTTTTGTGATATTTTTTAAAATATTAGTATGTGAAAATGTGGATAAGTAGTTATAATAAGGGTAGTTTTGAGAATTATGTTTTTTGTATTTTTTAAATACAAATTTCGAAATTGTTTTGTATTTCTCGGTCGTTATGTAACTATTAATGAATAAAAAAAAACTAGTAAGCAATAAGGAGGATTCATGAGAATGCATAGAAGGATTATATTTTAAGTTTTAGTCTAAATTCAATGTAAAAATAGTCAGGTATTTGACATGTACTGAAAGCGACCAAATTCATATATAGTGGTTATTGTTTACCTGGTGCAGTGATCACAATTAATTTGCAGACTTTGCAGCACTTTCAAATATAATTACACCAACAGAGGAAAAATTGAGCCACAAAAATATTATCCCTTTCATATTTCATTCCTTGCATGTGGCTCATGCAGGTGTATTTTCTGCGAAACGTTGGACAGGATTGACGGCCTCCCGGATTGTGTAGCTAGAATGCTTACCTTTAATAATACTGTAATCAGAATTCAGTTTTAAGGACGGGATTTGGGGATTCCATGTGTGTAGTGTAACGCAGTGGGCATACGCAAGTGTTATCTCAAGGTATTCCAATGTCATCCAGCACTGCATTCTATCCCCTCTTCAGTATTGCTCTACAATGTTCCACAGTAAGACGGGCAGATTACATGCTTCTCTAACCTCATCTCTGCTGAGACCATTTTAAATAATGATAATTGTGCTGCAACAGTGGATGCATAATGCACTGAGGATGAAACGTCTGGTAGGAGCTTCACCCACAGAAGAAATTATGTTGGTAAATTTTGAACAAGAGAGATGTGTGAGATGAAGTTGGAGTGGCAATGTTCGGCTCGTTTCCCAAGTATGGAGATTTAAGTTTGGTACATTCTATAACATGATGGGAGTCTAGAGGTTTAACTACTAACAGCTGTATATTGTTATAGGTTGACTCCGGTGTACATGATGGTAGTATTCTTCCATGCCACGTGGTTCTACCGCACTGGCTCTGGTCCTCTATGGGAGACAACAGTCGGTCAGGAGAGAGAGCGCTGCCGAAACAACTGGTGGACCAACCTGCTCTACGTCAATAACTATGTAAACCCAAATAACATGGTAGGTTGACTCTGGTATACATGATGATAGCGTTCTTCTTCACTACGTGGTTCTACCTCTTGGGCTCTGGGTAATTTTGGGAGAAGACCGTCTGTCTGGGCAGAGCTGAACACCTCTCCACTGAGAAACGGCCTTAATGTTTTCACTAACTCCTCGCCATTGGTCTAAAGAGACTCAGTGCCAACATAACTGGTGATCCAGCCTACCTTACATCAACTACTATGTTAACACTGACACTGGTATTCTTCGCCAAGGGCTTCTATCATTCAGACTCCACACCATAGTTGAAGACGACAGTTAGTATTGACAGAGAACATCTCGATGTTAGCTGATGTGCCAATATGCTCTCTAAGTCGATAACTACATTAACGCCAAATGCTTCCATGCCTATCCCTTACTTTACATCAGGTTTTCGTGGTTCAACCCAGTCATGGTCTGTATCCGAGTATGGCCTGAGTCCCACAATAATCCTCACTACTCTGTGCTCTCAGTACTTTCCACATAAAATAAGTAATCTCAGTCAACTCAACCAAATGACGAGACACGGAAAATTGTTTTGGTTGTAAGCTAGATAGTTCAAACACTTGTACACTTGCTCAAAACATGTGCGACACAATGCTGTGTTTAAGATCTGTGGTCTCCTAGCCTGTGATCCGGGTCCACCCCAGATATTATAATTAAATTAACATACACAACTAACGTTTAAGAGAAATTTTCAAACTAAATACAAAAGTAACCTGCATTCTGTGAATATATTACATAAGACTGACACCACTGCCTTCGGACAAATTAATTTTCTTTTAGTCTTTTAAAATATGACATTATATTATTTTATTTATCTATAACAGTAATTTATCTTGTGATGCAGCACCACATGCTCCAGCGTAGATAGAGCGTAAGTGCGATTATGGTGTAACTTCTCCCAGATATTCCAGAGATAGGCTACAAATAAAGTATCAAATTGCAGACTCAATCGTGGCACAGCACTGTGAACTAACAATCAATGATCAGACGATATTGGCTAGCGTGTACAGGTCAGTGAACTGTAGATTTCTTCCTGTTTCTTTTTATGTTTGTTATGTCTCTGTAAAAACTGAATTTATAAAATTGTAATAGTAGTTTGTGTGTTTATTGTTCCAGTGCATGTTCCAATCGTGGTACCTGACATGCGACACACAGATTTTCTTCGCATCCATTCCTGTCATCTACTGGATTAAACGTCGGCCTCGTTGGGGATACTTTGTCCTGACAGCACTAACAGTATTGACAGTCTTAGTGCCGTTCTTCAACACATGGCTGAGAGGACTAGATGCTTCGCTCCTGCCATACGTCGAGTAAGGGTAATACTACTGTGATGGTAAACAAAAGACTAGGTAAATGTAACATATAAGTGTTGTCTGAAACAGTTACTAGGTATGGAAGTAAGAAATTTGCTACTCAAAAATACAATATAAGTAATAACAGCAAACAGTTTATACTAGGAGACGAAAGATAGCACTTCGTAAATGTTTTAAAAGAAAAAAATTTAAATCTTACTTTTCATCATTAAAACAGTTTCGCGAGATATATTTCATTATTTCACTTCTCGCGTTCTGTACCCATAAGCACCAAATGTCAAAATTAATCTCATCTTTCTAAATCGAAAGAAAATTAACAGATTACAAGACGAAAAATCAAACGATAGCTGAACTTGGATCAGTGACAGATCCAAGTAACGAGTACTAGCAATTGACTTGTTAAGAGCTGGAATAGTTATTAGCATTTATAAAAACTTTCAACCACGGTAGAATGTTACAATGTTGTGCTCATTTAACTTCGTAGCCTGGAATATTTCCAGTCACATGATTTTTATCTTGGATTCATCTAGAATGTTCATAGTGAGTACCTTCCGGTAAACACGTTTTTTTGTCCATTAAAATTAATTTTATAGTTAAAATGTTTGGTTGTCTGTACAGTGTGGACTGTTCCCACAATACCAACTGTCGAAAGGCTATCTATTCTGCAGAATGAACTGTATGCTTTGTAGAAGGGACAATTAATAGCCCTGTTGAAGGAACCAAATGCTCTGTTAGGAAGAGTCCAAAAATATTACGGTAACAAAACGTGATCGCTGTACCTATCTCTTAATATGACTATGGCTTCTACAACTCACTGGCGTTGCTATAATATCTTTGACTACTGTTTTCCACTGAGTAATGACCTACTTAGGTGTACCATAACTGAGGTCAATTCTACTATAGGTTAGAAAGAAAATGTGTTTTCTTATGGGAGAGACTGGCACAGGGAATATTTCTGCCGCTAGTTTCACTGTTATCGCTAAGGGACCAGGACATTAC
Organism: Medauroidea extradentata; assembly: GCA_003012365.1. Classification (NCBI taxonomy): domain Eukaryota; kingdom Metazoa; phylum Arthropoda; class Insecta; order Phasmatodea; family Phasmatidae; genus Medauroidea; species Medauroidea extradentata. The sequence goes on along the minus strand of PNEQ01134724.1, from coordinate 8,189 downwards.
AAAACCCTAGTAAATAGGTTTGGAAATGACAGAAGTAATTTAACTTAATTTTAAAGTAAATAGAAGTCAGTTTCATGTTTTAAATTAGCAATTTAAAATTCAGGAAAACTCCGTGATTGGTCAGATGACACCTCTTTCCGATACCAGCGCTCAAGTGGCAGAAATTTTCCCTGTGCTAAACTTTAAACATGAATATTTCCTGCCTAGCCTTACTATAACTGAGGTAATTGACTTTTCTTGTCAAAGATGCCAAGGTTTCAGCTCAATAACATAGTTTATATTTCAAGACAGGTGGTAATGTGGCATATATCTGTGTTAGGCTCATGACGGATCCAGCAAGTTCTACGCATTTCCGAGAGTTCTACGTGCGGACAGAGAACAGGGCAGTTTCATACTTGGTCGGGATCATGGTCGGCGTGATTCTGAAGAAGACTGCTTCTTCGGAGTTCAGGATTGGCAAGGCAAGTATGAACGACAGCTCAGTATCTTTATGTTGACCACAAAAAAAAAAATAATAATTTGAGCAGTCAGTCGCCGTATGGGACTAATTAATTGTTGCTGCAATTTAATTTTAGATTACACAATTTGCGTTATACTATGATTTAGTGGACTGTTTAACTAAACATTTGAGGGATCCTTTAGTCTGACTTGAGAGACAACAGTCAACAGAGAATTTTAAAATAGTTACGACGATCCCCACAAGCCAATGAAGAGAGGATTCCAGGATTGTTATGTTTAAAAAATCAGCCAAGTAATATTATTCGCACCGTCGTCACTAAATGTGAAAAACTAATTTGGAAGCAAATATTACGATAGTCCAAAATGACGGTGGATGCTCCAAATTGAACTAAAGCATTCTCAAGGCTATGATCCATTATTTGTATTGCTTTTACGATAACTATGTTTTAATCCTAAACGAAAGTAGATGTCAAAAACTTTTGTGCAGTTTTCTTAAGGGCGTTGGACCGTTATTTTTTTTTTTGTGCCAAACATTGTTCAACTTTTGCACATCAGATAACATGCAATTTCCCCAAATAAAAAATAATAAGGCCCCACAGGTTTTGCAGAATCACTCATCTAAGTCACGAAATGGCCATTGCGGTGTAGCCAAAATATATAAATAAATATTAATTAATGAATTAAAAATTACATGAACTGAAATTCAGTGTATTAATGCATTTTATGACATGTTTGACAAAAGTGAGTTTAGAAAATATCAGTAGTAGCCAAAAGTCAAAGTTACACAAAAAGTACTCATTCTCATCAATTTTTTTAAATACAAAAATTTATCACTTACAAAAGTGTCTTGAAGTAGCTCACATAATTAAGTAGCAATATGAATTATCTTGTTTCTGCAAGTCAATTACTATTTATTTTTAATTTTGGCTACACTGCTACTGCCATTTTGTGATTTTGATAGGTGGTTGTGCTAAAACTATCTGACATTTTTTTTATTTGGGCAAATTACATTTTATGTTATGTGTAAAAGTTGATCAGTGTATGGCACAAAGACACAATTTTGAATTTTTTCGGGTTCAACATCCTTAAAATGAGTGTATACTACGTTAACTATTTTTATGTTCGAAACATAATAGCCTTCATAACGGTATCATCTAATATTATGCAACTAAGTAAATTCTCATTAATAAACTGAGTATCCAAATCAACATAATTTTTTATCTAGAAAATTTTGGACTACACAGTAAAAACAATTTTTGACAAAATTGTGCAACACTTTTTCGACATCTGCTCTCGTTTAGGAATAAAAGAATTATTATCGTGAAAACAGTAGATTATGGTCTGAACTGGCATACTTGTGCTTGTTTTCCAGTTGCTGTCCTCCCTGTGTTTAGTAGTACTGTCAATATTGTGGCTGGCTTGTGTGATGTCCTCGTTCCGTTTCTACAAGCCAGGATCCACGTACACGCCAGTTGAGGCTGGACTCTACGCCGCTCTGAGTAGATTGTTCTTCGCTCTGTTAACAGGTGGTCTCAGCCTGCTGTTCAATTTTGGAAATGTTGGTATGTTGCTATTTTAATGCTTTTTTTGAACAATGAAGCGTTATCCTTTTATACGTAACATATGTACAGAATGTTGTAAAAAGGTACAGTCAAACCTTCAGGAAACATTCCAAAAGAAAGAAAATATGTGATATGTACATATGTCCGGAAACGCTTAGTTACCATGGTAGAGCTCAATTCCTTACATCTCGTTAAATGTCATCACAAATAACACTTCGTACAGAAAATGTCCCAAATACCCTAATGGATTGGTTCTTTACAATGTACTTTACTTCCTAGGTTCACCGCCAGGTGGACGACTTGACGGAAGATAATCTGGAATGCATTGCTCGTGTTGACACGCCATGCATTGTTATATAGTCTTAGCAATAATCACGTTGCATCACTCGCTTAGTGTTCATCACGTACTTGTTTTGTAGGCAGTGCAATGTTTACAAATGCGGAGTTGGTAGTTGCCTATTTGATGTACGGGTTAGTACACGGTAGTAACGAGATGTAAGGAATTGAGCTATACCATGGTAATTAAGCATTTCCGGACATATGTGCATATCACATATTTTCTTTCTTTGTGAGTGTGAAATATTTCCTGAAAGTTTGGCCGCACATTTTTGTAACAACCTGTATAGTATAGTTCATAGCAAACTCAGAACTGATCAATTCAGTGATTCTTTTGGGCATAAAACTACAATTAAAACACCTTAAAGTTTATTGAAGATTAGCAGTTGACCCGCTATACAGGGTGTATCAGTACTAGCGGTTACAAACTTTCAGGAGAGATAGACTACACCCAGACGATGGGAAGTCACATAGCAATGCTGGTCGGAATCGCTTTCCTGTGACACAAAAAAACAACAAAAAAGGGACACGAATAAAAGGAGAAAATTTGTTTATTAACCCTAATACAGCAAAAATGCTGGGAAATATTTGACTGGTGATTATGATCCATGTCTCTTTGTGTTCCTTTTATTTAGAATTTTGCTGTATTAAGAATAATAAACATATATTCTCCTCTGGTTCGTGTCGTTCTTTCTTATGTTTTGTGTCGTCACTACGGTGACAGGACCGACCATGTATTGCTATATTTCCCATCGTCTAAGTGTAATATATCTGTCCTGAAAGTTTGTAACCACTGTGCTGATACACCCTATATATGACTGCTCCTTGAAGGAACTGGAGCCAAAAATAGAGAACCAACAGCTTTCAGAACCAGCGGAGGTATAACGCGCCTTCAGGTCTAGCACTCAAGCCAGCGAAGCCTGCGAATTTTTTGACTCCCTGAGATGAAGCACGTGTTTGGAGTACATCAACATGAATATGGTCATGAGAATAATTAATATTAACGCTTATTCAGCAAATACAATTTAGTCTTTCAGTTCAAATGATTTATACTGGTGTCAACAAACCTACTACAGGAGACATTTTTGATATACACAGGATGTATCTGCACTTATAATGCAAGATTAATTATTTTTTCGAATTCAGTATTCACTACAGTTACAACAGTCAACTACCTAAGCTTCTCTGAAGCTCACTTTGGTCAGTTAACACAACAGCTGCTTGCCACACAGACAAATATTAATGTAGTACATGTCTGTCATTAGATATTTGATCAGTGCCTGCCTCTCACTTTAAAGAACAGTATTCAGGTTGCCAAGAACACTCCAGAATATATTGCACTGCAACTTGTTTACAGGCAGTTCATGTTTGTTACAGGTGTGCTGGAAGGACCACTGAGCTGGAAGCCTCTGAGAATACTCAGTAAACTGTCGTATGGGGCTTACCTGGTCCACACACTGAGTCTGCTTTACAGCAAGGGGACTCTGAGGACACCATACCCTTCGACTATATACAGTCTTGTGAGTACGACCACAGAGTAGGGCGGGTTGTAGAGAGTAAGATCACAGAGTTGGGCGGGTTATAGAGAGTAAGATCACAGAGTAGGGCGGGTTATAGAGAGTAAGATCACAGAGTAGGGCGGGTTATAGAGAGTAAGATCACAGAGTTGGGTGGGTTATAGAGAGTAAGATTACAGAGTAGGACGGGTTATAGAGAATAAGAGCATAGAGTATGGCGGGTTATAGACAGTAAGATCACAGAGTTGGGTGGGTATATACAGAGTAAGGTCACAGAGTTGGGTGGGTTATAGAGAGTAAGATCACAGAGTAGGGTGAATTATAGAGAGTAAGATCACAGAGTTGGGTGGTTATGGAGAGTAAGATCACAGATTAGGGCGGGTTATAGAGAGTAAGATCACAGAGTAGGGCGGGTTATAGAGAGTAAGATCACAGTGTTGGGTGGGTTATAGAGAGTAAGATTACAGAGTAGGGCGGGTTATAGAGAGTAAGAGCATAGAGTATGGCGGGTTATAGACAGTAAGATCACAGAGTTGGGTGGGTATATACAGAGTAAGGTCACAGAGTTGGGTGGGTTATAGAGAGTAAGATCACAGAGTAGGGTGAATTATAGAGAGTAAGATCACAGAGTTGGGTGGTTATAGAGAGTAAGAGCACAGAGTAGGGCGGGTTATAGAGGGGAAGAGCATAGACTAGGGAGGGTTTATAGAGAGTAAGAATACAGAGTTGGCCGGGTTATAAAGAGTAAGGTCACTTAATGGGGTTGTAGAGAGTAATATTACAGAGTTGGCCGGGTTATAAAGAGTAAGGTCACATAAGGGGGTTGTAGAGAGTAATATTACAGAGTTGGACGGGTTGTAGAGAGTAAGATCACAGAGTTGGCCGGGTTATAAAGAGTAAGGTTACATAAGGGGGTTGTAGAGAGTAATATTACAGAGTTGGCCGGGTTATAAAGAGTAAGGTCACATAAGGGGGTTGTAGAGAGTAATATTACAGAGTTGGCCGGGTTATAAAGAGTAAGGTCACATAAGGGGGTTGTAGAGAGTAATATTACAGAGTTGGACGGGTTGTAGAGAGTAAGATCACAGAGTTGGCCGGGTTATAAAGAGTAAGGTCACATAAGGGGGTTGTAGAGAGTAATATTACAGAGTTGGCCGGGTTATAAAGAGTAAGGTTACATAAGGGGGTTGTAGAGAGTAATATTACAGAGTTGGCCGGATTGTAGAAAGGAAAGTAACATGTTAAGATGGTCGCCATGATTGACGTATTTTATGTGTCCAATGTGAAGAAGATCAGATGTCGTAGAGAACTACAGTCTGTATAGTTGTGTGCTATGTTTGTTGGCAGACTTGGCTGCTGATGGGAGACATGGTGTTCTCCTTCTCTCTGTCCTTACTACTGGTGTTGATGGTCGAGTATCCTGCCCGATACCTAGAGAGGATTCTGTTTAGCAACTTCGGTCCGCGCTTGGAGCAACGCTAAAATGTCCTGCAGCTGTCTGATGTATTTCTCTTCTACAGTAAAATGTTTCCTTCAGAAAGTGTGGTCTTCTTTCATCCGTTATGTTACTGTAAACCACGTGTTTGTAAAACAATACTTCTTAGTATAAGCTTCATTTTCCACAGAAAGATTGTTTTAACTCCTTCAGGTATCCTACCATATTTGTAGACGCATTCAGTAGCCTCTGGCAAGTTACTAACAAGAGAATTATTTTAAACTTAGAAATCGTGCTGTCATTTTGTTTTCTGCTGAAATGTGTATACTAGTTCTTCATAATTATCTTAATTTCGTGAAAAAAGTATAATCAAGTACAAGTAAGACATTAACAACTCTGCAGACACAACACGAAACTTTTTTTTTAAGAATGGAGTTTCAGGACTCGTAAAGGCTATTGTACTACTCTGCTGTAAATAACACGTTTTTATTCATACCCTTTAACTATTCTCAACGTCTTTGTGCGCTTATTAAGCGAAATCATTGCTAAGTGTAAAATAATTTTCAATGTTCTTGTAAGTAAAGAAATTTCAGCAGTTCTGTAAGTAGCAAAATATTTCTCAAAATGTTGCTCAGTCAGACGACTGAGAGAGATATGAGAAATGTTTTCCGAAAAAAAAAAAAAAATTGCAAAGTGGTAACTGCTGTTGGGCATGGTCATTCCGGTATTGAGTTACTATGTGTTACTATTATTAGAACAATGATTATATAAATTATACAAATATGTTATTTTATATAAATGCAGTTCGTAAAAGTATAAATCCAAATTCTTTAGTTTTTAATTCACCGACATCATCATAAAAGGTGAAAATATAATAATATTATCAAACTAATGAGACAAATTCAAAAATTGAAAAAAATTTGAAAAAAAAAAAGACCACTGTCCCCAATAAATTTTATTGAAGGGATAAAAAAATACAATAGTACCACATGATTACATGTGGATGAGCAATATCCGAAAGTTAGTCGGTAAGTTAGTTAATAAATCATGGCTTAGTAATAACACGCACCACAGTGAAAAATACGCATTATAAATATGTTGAGCAACAAGTTTTCCTAATTTACTAGATATAATAAAAAATTAATATTTCATACGAGTTTTAAATGTGCTTCCTCATTCATTTTGGAATTCTGAATATCTGGATAAAGCAATTATAAACTGTGGATTAAACTCTAAAATCTTCCAGAAATTTATGTGCAAGATTTTAATTATCGTGCTTCATTTTAACGTGGATGAATGTATCGAAAGAAGTGTTGAAGAAATAAATAAATTAGTTGAAGTTTGTATATGTCATTTCATTGCTTATCGTGGTGACATAGATATTGAATCCAGAAATGAAATCGACAAAATTTTTACAAAAGCAAGGTAAACAAATTATGTTAAGTAAAGGTACTCCAACTGGCAAAAAAATTACACCAGCTGCTGTTGCTTAAACCATTTTCGCCAAACTAAAATTAGGTTGGCGCATCAAGTTGTATTTATTCATGGTGTATATAATTTTTCTTGTTTTATTGATGGAAACAACAATATAATTTTGGGCGTACCTATTACTCAACACAGAGAGTTGGAAATTGATAAATATTTAACAAAAGTAAAGCTTGAGAAAACTTAAATCATTCTATTGACAGATTTAACATAACCTTTCTTAGTAATCAAAAAATAGTCAAGGACAAATCTGGAAACGGCCTAAAAGTAAATTAATGTTTGCTAGATAACTGATATGAAATGTATTAATGAAATAGCGTTTTCATTCTTGACGAACGCAACAACAACAATCAAATTTTTAAAAAAGTCATGCAAAAACAGCAAAAAGAATTAATATTGTCATCTGATTCCTTACATTTTGTAATTTTTCTCCTTTATACGTTACAAAAATTTTGTTTTCATAAATTAATTCTACAGCATTTTCATCAATCATTTCTACGTATCGATCTGGAGAAGTAATTTTACATGTATAAATACAGAATACAAGTAAAGGTGTTTCCATTATTTGAAATTCTCTAGCAGCATAATTTTTGTATATTTAAATTCCCAAATTTGGCGAACTCGTGTACCTATATTTAATTAAAATACCTATGAACGCCTGAGTGAGAGATTTTGGTCGGCACTTAACAGGTCTTCAGCGTGACATGAGGTGAGTATGGAACGGCGCCAGAATGAAAGGGCGGGGGAAACGGGAGATCCCCGAGAAAACCCGCCGACCAACGACATCGTCCGGCACGATTCCCAACCCCACCGGGACTCTAACCCTGATCGCCTAGGCGGGAGACGAATGGTCTGACCACCGCGGCCCCTTCTGCACGTCTTCTCAGGACCTTGCAGGTTAGGGCGATACCACAGTACACGTGCCAGCAGATATTGCCTTGCATACCTCATTCATTTTGCCTTGTTAGTACAAGCACACTATTCAATACTAAGGTAACTGCCTTAAGGGCGTTCAAGTGGGGAAAAATTCATAATTTTATATTTGTATAAAATAGTGTTAGTTTTGTAGACATTACTTCAGAGAACATTAACATCTAACGGAAAAAAATTAGCTCATCTAGTTTTCCCGTAATGTCACTTCAAAGTAAAAATTTGCATATTTTTACTTCATACAAAACTTGAAAACCAGTAAATACAATGAAATGGAAAAAATCTCATCAAAACTACACATCACCGTCTACGGCTTGAAGCATATACAAACACATTATAAAATATTTATGTGTTTAAAATAAATTTCTAAAAGTACCAAAAAAAATTTAAATTTTGAAATTTTTTATTTAACATAAACATTTTTTGTAACGGGTTTTAAATGCTACAGGCCATAGACAGTAACGC
>PNEQ01134723.1:0-52624 GCA_003012365.1 Medauroidea extradentata | reverse complement strand
TGAAATTGGCATACCTCTTCAGTCATGCTCGACGAGCAGTTTTCGAGACTTGAAATTGGCATACCTCTTCAGTCATGCTCGACGAGCAGTTTTCGAGACTTGAAATTGGCATACCTCTTCAGTCATGCTCGACGAGCAGTTTTCGAGACTTGAAATTGGCATACCTCTTCAGTCATGCTCGACGAGCAGTTTTCGAGACATGAAATTGGCATACCTCTTCAGTCATGCTCGACGAGCAGTTTTCGAGTTATACTGACCGTAGCTCTGCACACCGCTCTATGACCTGGGTATCATCAAACAACACTCTGCTAAAAGAGCCTACAGCCAGAAATGCAAACTTGTTGAGTATCTGTGTGATTCACGCAGTACACTGTGCCAACTTACATTGAGAACTGCACCAGTTAAGAGATGTGAAATGAAGTTTCCTAAATCTATTTGTAAACTTAATCTTAATAACACTTTTGTGTAGGCCATGACGGCGTAAGTATCGTACCTCCAAGACGTGACACGAGCAAAGAAAACGAGTAGCGTTTCAACAACGAAAATCTGTTTACACAGAGTGCGTATTTAAGCTAACAAAGACAAGAAAAAAAATCGAATTCTTACTTTATTAATTACGCTTCGAAAATTGGGTTTGTTTCTTCACCCAGTAATATAGTACTCGAAATGTTCTACTCCACTTTAATAAGTAACTCAATAAATATTTCTCCGATATATTTGTCCCCTGTTACTGCACGAAGTTGATAAGAACTGAGAGTGGTGATACAAGTTACGATTTGAAATGTTACGGTTTCACTTCGCAATACGTATATAAAATTTTTCTACCTCACAATTACAAAAGCGGTATAACGTCCTCAAGATGTACCGGAAAAAATTTTGCAAGCAAATTTATCGTTAGGATAAGTGACAAGTGCACACAAGAGGAAGAAACTTCAATCAAATTTGATATAATTTTCAGACATCGACAGTTCCGAAATGCAGTTAAGCTTATCGCGTAGTGCGAATAAAGTCGAGCCGAAACTTGAAACGGAAGTTTCTTTTAACCACATTAGGCTGCACATTAATATAGAAAAAAGCGCTGGCACTCAGAAAGTTTATGAAAATTGTGCTTCTGGACTAGCGATGGCACTGAAACAGACGGGAGTGTTTTAAGAGAGGGCCGCTTTCCTCAACGAGTTTTAATAAGGGACGCAGCTGTAAGTCACGACCGGAGAAATTGCTTCTGAAAGGTTTTTAAATTACATAGTTGAAGTATCTGCCGCATCTTCTAACAGTGTTCTCTGAGCTTCCAGTATATCATTGAAAAACTTCCGAGAGACTGTTTTGTTTACAGTATTCATTTATATGTTACGTTTGTTCTATTTTACAACGTGTAACTTCTGTGAAAAAATTCTTGTTTTTTTTTACGCGAGTATTTAATTTGAAGTGCTAAATGTATTCCAATTCCTTTCAGTCATGTAATTTATGAAAACATATCAAAATTACTTGAATTTCCTTACATACTTTCCTAACTGACCACGTGCTTGAAAAAAACTTAACCACAAAAAAAAACTATAAAATTTAGTAAGAAATCGTATTAAAATTTAATGGAAATAAAACACAATTTAACAAAGATTTGTTAGGCCAGTTAATAAACGTAGTTTATTATTTAAGTGTGCTGTAATGTAACTGGAACACCTTGAGTCTGCAACAACCCCACATTTATAATTTGATAATATTCAGGTGTAAATAGATTTATTAAAATACTCTTAAAATTAAGCATTTTTCGGGAATGATTTAGTTTGCTTTTGACTGCTGATACAATAGAGGTAGTAATGAGGGAAAATCTTCCCGCTACTTTACCATCTGTGATTTAGAAGTGGTTTGAAACGATGTTCGTAATATTTGCGAATTTTATTGCACGAAATAACTTTTTATGTATTGAGAACTCGACTGTAATTATTTGTGATTTATTTTATTTTTTTTTTTTTTTTGTGTGTGAAAAGAGCAGCTTTGCTGTTCGTGACTATGCGTAAGCGGCATTGATTTCAAAACCAGTTTCAAATATTTCTCAGGCTTTTAATAATGACACACGCATGTCTTTGTTAAGATCTTAAGATCTTTTGTTAAGTTGTTAAGCTCTTCTTATATGGTCTCTATTAATAACTTACAATAGTCATAGACCAGAGAGTTTAAATAAGGCTGCGTTTTGACTTTCCTTTTACGTTTTTGGTTTCCTTTCAGACTGTATTCCCATTTCGGAATTACTTGTATGTTTGTTGAATACAGCCATACCGCTCTTCTTCGGTTTGTTTCTTCGAAATTTTTGTTGCTCGTTATTTTTGTTGCTAATTTTTGCGTGCTTAGTTGTTATATGTAACTGTGGATTTTTTGCGACTCCACAACATTCGTTAGCAATGTAAGTATATCTGACAAAACATTTCAGTTCGTCACACACTCAATACTCTCCCATAGCAAAAAACATTCAGATATCAAGTCTGGTTGATAAAAGCCTGTTGGTACATTTTGCAACGAGCTCTGGCACCACCTTTTCGAGACGTGCAGCTATATAACACACAATAAATTGGGTTGGAAAGTTTGCCTTTTATATCTAAAAAAAAAAAAAAAAATCACATCAATGTTAAAAAACGGCGTTAAAGCTTTGGCGGTGTCACTGAGACAACTTTAATCCTCTTCAGGATTATAGTGGGTAGTGACAAAGTGATTTCAGTGCTTTATGTAACTATTCATAATTTTAATGCCTTCTTTGTTGTTGAAAATAACGACACGTGCCATAGCCTTCGTCATACAGAGAACATGACACGCATTAATATCAGCCTGTGAGATCACCATTTTCCTTTAAAGGAAATGAATATGTGATGTCGGTTGTAAAGCGCTGAAGGTAAAGAGAAGAGTGACGGTTTCCATTCACGTGAAAATGTTTTAGAAATTCCTTTTAAAAAATATATACGTGATACAAATACACGATCCTTTGAGCATCCCGTCAGCCATTTGAGTTCGTAAGCGATGTTTGCTAGAGAAAGGAAGCAGTTTCTATGCTTTCCTGGTTTCAAATATAGCACGCTATTTTAAAATACAGAATCAATCTCCCGGAAAAATATCATCCGTGGAAGAAGCCTTTATTGCAACACGCAGTTGCTGGCTGTCGGCAGTAAAGTGTGGATTTTTTGTGAACACGTCTTGACGGAATAAAAAATGTGAAAGTTATATTTCTTGTCAAGAAGAAAATTAAAAGAGTATTTTTAAATGTTGTGCCATAGGTTACCGTTTAAGTATGGTGATATTGTTAGGGCATGTTTATTACTTATACTGCTGTGTTCATAAAACAATTGAGAGAATTATAATAATCGGCTGGACAAACATAACGAGATCTTCAAAAGCGAACAATTCATCTTGAATAGCCTATACGCTAACGAATGTTTTTTTTTCGATACCACACGTTGAATTAAGAAAAAGCTCAGCAGTATATTTAATTGTACGTGATAGATGATATGTCCGTTTATGCACATATTATCCATTACTTTCAAGTTTTAATACGAATGTTGGAAAAATGTTACAGACGACATAAAGTTGTTCCGCTCATAGCACGATTATGTTTTTTTTGTAACAAATTAGCTACATTTTTATGAATTAAAGAACAAATGAATGAATAACACTGCAACAGCTCACGATTCTCATAAGGACTACATTTACGTAGCAAGAAGTGTGAAACTCCGACGTGCGGTAGTTTGACATTGTAATATACATGTGTTTGAAACAATGAAATGTTCTAGAGTCCTGCGATCCTACAGGACTTGGGTCTTCCTACTGCCATAGGTAAGCTTTTCTCGCAATGGCAGCAATGCACGCGTATGTATACAGAACTGTAATATTTGCTTTAATAATGCAAATGCCACGTTGCGAAGTCCTATATCCATTTTTTTTTTCAAAAAGCTTGCAAATGTCTGTTTGGTATAATTATCCAACGACATCAAAGTATGTTTACATATTCGCAGTTACGAATTTTGCTTATCGTTACCTTAATTGTAAAACCTCGTAACTCCACTTTTTGAAGAATAAAAATGTGAGTCCTTTTAAGCCATTCTATTAAAGGTGTATTGAATGAAAAATTGTAAAAAAGTAAATAAAAGAATGTCATTTATAGTAATGTTACACAAAGTTATGCATTTTTCTCAGTGTGAGAGAAAATGAATATTTTTTCTACTCCTTACTGAACGCATGTGAAATGGAGTTACGAGGTTTTACATTTAAGGCGACGTTAAGTAATATAGTAACGGATAACGTTACACGGCGTTGATATTAATTCGTATTATCTTCAAATTTCTCCGTTGCAGTAAGTATAGTTGGTAAAAAACCGAATGGTGAGGAAAGGTCTTTAAGAGTGTGAACTCAACTTGTATAAAATTACGCGTGTTGTGTAGGCTCACTCTGACGCATATTGTGTGAACATACGTGCACGGGTTAAAACATCCAATACTCAAATTTACATGACTGTTAGAAAATACTGGGTTAGGTATGCTACATTAAATAGCCAAGTGTCGAAAATAGATAATTAGGCATCTTTAACGCGATTGAGAATGAAGATGAAGCTCCTATATTTAACTTCAATTACAATAATTTATTAAACTCTTCAAAAAGTTGGCTTCCTGCCTGAAAACAAGTTGTCCAATGAGATGACATTTGATTCTTTAGCAAGGAGGTAGCTCGTTGCTTCAGAAATTACAGCTGAAAATTGGTAAAAATAAAAAGAATGTTCAACAACACCAAGCATTCTCCAACTGAACGAGGTCGTGCAACGGTGACAAGTTCGATTCGCATTTGTGGGAATAAGGGCGAAATTCACGGCCGGCTCCAGTCGTACTGATTGCTATTTTACATGGCTCCCCTAAATTGCCCTAGGTGGATTCTGGGACAGTTCCGTAACATACGCCATGGCCGATTCCTGCGTAAGTTCCTGCCATTGTGTAAAGTTGTGTGACCGTCTCTACTGATCTCGTCGACAAGACGTAAAGTAAAATTACCTTAAGTTATCAAACATTCCCGAATTGTTTCAGTGGTTACAAACCCTAATCATCGTAACTAAACCTACGGAAAAAAAAAACTGATAAAGTTACAATGGTACTGTACGAAAATGCCTTCCACTCCCTTGCTATTATTCAGATTGTTTCAAAACTCAATAGTCTCTCTTGATAAGTTAAACAGTACGAAAACCCTAGTATATAATAAAAATAATAATACTTTATTGGTGTTTGAAGTTTTGGCGTTGTAAACAATGCAGTGCGACCATTTCGATGGCCCAGTTAAAAAAGGAAACAACTCAAAATTCCAAGTTTTGAGTAAAATGCACAAAGAAAGATTTCCGTTTCGCCGAAAAATCTGTTAATTAACGTATACAGTCGGTGTTAATTTGAAACAAAAGCACAGAGGCTGCTATTTAAGGTGTTTAAAATGACTGTAGTCTGCCATTGCTAAAATTATCACACTTAAAAATAAAATAAATACGATTTGCAGCTCTTTAGTAGAGGGTATAGCCTCCGGAATTTAGTATTGAGAGGTGTTGACCCGACCGAATAATTTCAACAAGTACATTACCAGGTGCTAGTAAGCTTATTTGGATACTCAGGGAGTATGTACGGACTATTCGAATATAGTAGATTTAGTGTCGTGCGCCTAAGCTGTCCTACATACAAAATGATACGGCATTGTTTACCAGGCTTTTGTACGCAACAGTGTGTTCGAAAGCATCTTTATCTGTAGTTTTGGTGTTCGGTTTTCAAACATGAGGTTTATTTCTCAGTTTAGGAAGACGTCTTTCCTCTACCATTGTTTTTCATACATTTTAAAGAAACCCCGAACGTAATCGAATTTTTTGTTTCTTTAAGAAATTTTTACAGGATTTAACTAATACACGTATTAATTTTTTCATAGGCTACTATTAATCACACAGTAATTGTATTTCGGAGACTGAACATTTCATTCTTTCTATAAACAAAAAACACTAAATCCGAACTTAATTCGAATATTCATTACTTTCATTTGTCGTTACGTACACTTGACCCAAATTCCTCGTAAAATAGTAGGATGATTAAAGAATAAAAGGAACAAAGCATCCAAAGTCTACGTTTAAACGTGTTACTTCGATACCATTTGAAGTTGTACCTAGTTTCGATGAAAATACAGTTAGTTATGTAATAACCAGGGAAGTAGGCATATTTAGTTTACACGATTTTATTTGATGGCAATTTAATGGTGAAAACTACTATATATATAAAAAGTATATATGTGTTATATTTTATTCAGTACTAGTATGACAAATGTGGGAAAAAAAAGGAGCGATATAATTCTAGGTATTAAAAATTTTAATATTTGGCGATTGTATCCTTAATGCTGTACAGACTAATAACATCCTGGTATGATAATTAGTTACTCATCACATATTTGATTAATCCGGTCTCATGTACAGCTTCGCGCCACTCATTGAGGTGGATTATTGTGATTTGATTACTAACGTTACGTGCGAGAAGCCCTCGCGTGCACTTGCGAGCAATTTTTTTTTTTTTTTATGTTTGTTGCCGTGAAAGCTTACAGCAAGACTTTATTGGTTTGTGGACATAGGCTATTGTTAATCCGAGACGAATTCAGTCAGTTTTTTTTATTTTTAATCGACAACACCCAGACACGAAAGACGGACATAAAGAAAAGCAGGTTCCCAATATGATAAAAAACAGGATTTAGACAAAACACAGTGGAGAGTGGACAACAAACAAATGATAGAAGACAATACGACACAAGTAAAATTCAACCAAAAAAAATGCAATGTTTCGGGAACTGCAATATGTTCCCATCTTCAGGCGTGAGACGCAGCTGTTCAGAACACCAAATTGCGAATGATACATTTTAAACATAAAAAAACTTGCACGAATTCCTCTGGGATCGCTTTTTCTGTTAACACAAGTTTGGTCAACAAAACATAATCAAAGGCATGTGTCCACAAATCAATATATTATTATTAATTCTTAAGTAGTTCGACGAAGTGGCCTGGTAAGACGCCATCAGCTCTCCCCCCACTCATACTTACTTCCCCCTCCTTTTCCAGTGTCAATTCAACCCTCGGAAGCGCCTTCCAGCAAATGAGAACATGGAACTGTCTTAACTCCGCATCTTGTGAGCCGAACGTAGCACTACACTTAAACCATTTTATTTGATTTTTTTTTCATATTGTACTTAATTTTTACATGTTTAATTTAGTAAAACGCTTATTTCAATTAATACGAAATATTATTTAAAATATTCTACTAGTCTACTTAAATAAAACAGAGATAAATAAATAGGTAAAAATAATCCCCTCTGCCAAGTTAACATCGGTAAGGCGGGTAAGAGGGGAACAGAAGAGGTAAAAACAAAGGGCGTGGGGTTGCCGGTCCAGCCCGAGCCTTTTATAACGGCAGAACACTCTCTCCCCTGACTTTATGACATTTGAATTTCACTTAATATTACGAAATTATTCCTAAATTATTAACATTTATTTCTATTTCTTAAATAACCCTACATTTAGTACCATCGTGTGACGGTGGTTAATTAGACACAACAAATCTCAGTAACGAGTACACATTAATCATGGGCAATTGTTTCTGAACAACATTGACATATTCGTAGATATTTTGTAAATTCATCTTATTTTCATTTGGTCACGTTTGACAGTAAACCGACTATTTGTATGAACCAATATTTCATGTTAAATGTTATTTATAAATATACACAAAATTATTTTCCAGTTAGTGTTACGATTTTATCACTTTTCCTTTAAGCAACGTTGAAAAGCTCTTAAAACTCAGAAAAAAATTCTCACCAAAACAGCCACAACACTGCGGGAAAAAAAAGTACGGAACTGAAGGAAATTAATATAAGTGAAGTATAAGCCTGTTACATAATTATCTGAAACTACCTGTAAATCTCTGGACCGTACTTGGTATTTAGATTGACATAATTTTTAAGTCGAATGCCATTATTTACTATTATGCCTTTTAAAGTATTATTTTGAATCTTATTGAATTCACTACACAACTCGTCCAAAAGAGCACAAGCTGTTAGATACCTATAAAATAGCTAAATATTATACTTTGTTTAAAATAATACCTGTGTACTTAATTTATTGGAGCGATGAACGATCTATATTCATCTAAGCAATTAGAAAAAAAATAAAGTTGAGAGGCACAGTTGAACATTCGATATCTTTAACTCGATAACATCAAGTGTGCTTTAGACAACCTTCGGATCACACACAGCATAAAACCGTACGTACGTTTACGCAGGTGTCAACGTAGAGGCAATGTTGTATTTTCAGAGTGTCGACCATTCGATATTCTAAAATTAATATGTTTGGGCAAAACAATATGTTTCAGAGAATTTTTAGTTCTTGGTTTGATCTTTTACCTGCAATATTCATATTTTCAGAATTTACCCTTACAATCAAAAATAAGATTTACACATTACCGTTTCTTGAATACATGGACATTCACTAACATTTATATATTTTA
Source organism: Medauroidea extradentata (assembly GCA_003012365.1). Taxonomy (NCBI): domain Eukaryota; kingdom Metazoa; phylum Arthropoda; class Insecta; order Phasmatodea; family Phasmatidae; genus Medauroidea; species Medauroidea extradentata. The sequence goes on along the minus strand of PNEQ01134723.1, from coordinate 44,087 downwards.
ATAAATGAAAGTGGTTTCCAGTTCTGCTAAACTAAATGTTTCATAATTCGCGTTACGTCATGGTGCAGCGGTGACTGTTAAAACTAATCATTTCCTCTGCGTTCATTTATAAAGAAAAACGTTCATTCCACTTTCGTGCAATAAAGTGAATCACGAACAAATCCTAAGAGGGCTATACGCCGTTCAAAGGGTCCTAAAATATTCTTCGTGAGGTTGTTTCCGTGAAACATGCGAGGCGTGAGGATAAAATGCTAATATTAAGAGTCGTTGCTAAAAGGAGATTTCGTGACTAGAAAGCCCTGTTTAATGGTTTTGTTTATGAATGTAAGGCGCGTAGCAGTGTTAAATTATTCGCGTCTAGCTGACAGCATCTTGCTCACTTCCATTGGTTAATTTTCCTGCAGCAACGCTATCTATACCTACAAACTTAAGCTGCTTTAAAGTTTTCATAATATTGTTTGAAGCCATAGTAATCATAAATTTTAGACATACATTACGGCCGAACAGAGTGGCAGTTCGCATTTGAGTTTAGATAGTAAAACATTTGCCTAAACCTTCTGTGTCTAAATTAATTTTCAAAATTTATGTTCTAAATCACTTAAACCCAAATTTGTATTCAAATTTTCTTCGTAAAACAATGATGTTAAGAGGGCGTGGTACATAATGCAACGCTAAAAACATTAATCTATAACTGTAGGTTTCATGAAGCCAATTTGCGAAAAGTAGATAATAGCAATCCTAGACGATAATTTTAGCCAACGTTTTTAACAAATGCTGTTTCCAGTGTTACGGACTTCTGAGGCACAATCTCTGACGCCAGAATCTCGTGCATTTAATTGCGGCGCAAGAGATCACGCGTAACGAATTAGTAATTCTGGATAAATATTTACTCACAAAGTTGTCAAATACCATTATCTAGGATTGTCATTGAGTATTTTACCCATATTGGCTTCGAAAAAGCGTATGAATCAATCAATGTTTTCAGCGTTTATTTATCTACCAAGCACTCTTAAAATGATAAAAAAGGAAACCTTCTTTGCAGTCAAATCGTAGTTGATTCATTTCGTTAAATAAATAGCAGTTTAAATCATACCGGTTCTGTAAATGTGTAAAATTAATTTTAAAAAAATATTTTGTACACTTGAAGTAAAGCACCTAAAATCACTGTGAAATCATTTACCAGAAAAGTTACATCGTGATGAGTGTGAACCAAAGAGATTGTAGAATTGTGGCACTATCTCAGTTCTACAAAGTTAGAAATACATCAATGTTAGTGAGGGAATATTTCAAAAGTGTAGTAAATAAGTACACTTTTTCGTTGAGGAGACGCTTGTCGCCGAAACATTTATGATCGCCTCTTCTTTACTAGTCATTTGTCTTGACTTACCCTCGATCAGAGAATGCTTTGCACATCAATATGTTTATCTGCTGAAGTTCTCATGTTTATTCTTTGTCGCTGGTGGCACAATGCGGATTGTTTCCACACGATACGAGTGGGTTGTAGATTTGGAATTGAGTATGCTCTTGCAGCGCCAACTAAACTCTTGAAGTTGTCTTTTTCCTTGTGGCGAGGATAAGAGAAAAGAAATAGCTTTTCAGAGAGCGCTTCGATTTTAAGCCAAGGAAGGTCTGTGTGATACCCGAGGAAAAAAAAATTATAGCAGCTGAAATAAGTCTGGGTAAATATATGTCGTGGGTACACAACGGTACAGGGGCTATTACAGAGAAAGGAAATATTTGTTGCAGATACCACCCTTCTGTTAAAATAGGGAAGACAGTCTAGTTTGGTTGTCTGTACTATCTTGATTATTCCAACAGCAATATGTTCTTGAAAAGAAACAGAGCACATTCTTCCTTGTACACAAAAAATTGTCGCCTTTTCGGAATATTTCATTATAAAATAGTCCAGATAGTACAGACAATTAATCTGGATTATTGACTCTATTTTCACAGAAGAATAGTGCCAACAACAATAATATTATTTTAGTTAAAGGTTTATTTTCAATCAATTACTTTTTTTTGCAGCACTTGTGGTTTGGCAGCAACGTTTTACAAACAAATGCAACAGTGTTCTTGCAAGCCATGTAATTCGTAAAGTTCTTAAAGTTTTTAGCATCATTAAACACGTTTCCTCCTGTCTGAAATCAGAATCGACGTTGTAGTTCTTTAAAAAATGAGACAGCACAAGTTTTTGACGATTTTAATTACCATTTTACATTAAAAAAATAGTGTTCGAGAATAAACTGAAAAGGTAATAATTAAGGTTTCGGTCAGATAACAATATACCTTTGAAAAGCATAGTTTTATTATTCGAAAAGCATCTTCGACAAGTTTAACAATAATTGTAACTTTTACGACTTCACTGAATTGATTACACGAAACGTTAATATTTTGTACACACAAAATTAACAGATTTTTTATTTTGGCATCTAGAAAATAAAAATGTTGTAAACCAATATTAAAAGAGCTCTAAGTATTCTTATCAAGGTATCTTTTAAACGGACGTTCATTTTTAGATGCAGAAGATTAGATGAAAGGTAATGGACAATATTTTATGATTTTGCATTTTACTTTCGTAGTTAGTTTCTTTACTAGAGGCTAACACTACCTCAAAGTGTGCCTGCCTAGATTCGTTTCCTTAACGAGGACAAACACGGACATTAAGAAACAATCACTAGCATTTTATAATGACTTTGGATATTTATTTTGTCATAGATTTCTGTACTAAAGACTAACAACCTCACTGCGTTGCCTATATTCGTGACTTGAAGAGAACAATGGAGAATACGAACTGAGCACGTCAAACTCCATTTCACATAAGTTTGAATAAATTTGACAGCACAGCAATTTATGGACAATAATTTGTAATACTTCGTTATTTATGTCATTACACAGGGCAAACTTTGCAGTACAAATGCTGAAATCGAATTCTCAGCTTCATTTTGGAGATAAAAATGTCTTGCATTGTGCAACAAATTACAAAATACTGAAAAATATTGCCGTTGCTGTCAAATCTATCCAAACTTATGTGAAACAGAGAATAACGATGAATTACAACAGGCATGTATCGTTGAAGTGCATGCCGCTAGTTAGTACTTACTGCAAGGACTGAAGTTTACATATCTGAACGTGTTTCCATTCATTTCTACAGGCACATTCTTGGTAGAACCTGCCCGTCTGTACCCGAGCCCTTAGAGTATACTAAAAGTAACATACAGATTTCTGTAAATATTAAGAATCGCTTCCCATCGTTTACCGACCAAACTATTTATTTTAAAGGCAAAGTTTATTTGTGAAAAATGTTTCCGCAGACGTTAGAAGTAGTCGCACGTTGAGAAAATTGTTGTTACTTATTTTACAAATTTTCCGTTTTTCGTTAGGTTAGGTAACATTGGTTTGTTTAGGTTGGTTAGGCTAGTAGGTTAAGCGATTTTACTGTTGAGTTTCCCATTATTCGTTATGTTAGGTTACCTTAGGTAAATTTAGTTAACTCAACCTCACCTGCCCTAACGAAAAATGGGAACCAAAACTAAACTAAAGTAACCTAAACTAACCTAACAACCTAACGTAACAAAAAATGGAAAATTTTTAAGTTAGTAAATCACAAATTTCTTTATGTAAGACTACTTGTAACGTCTATAGAAAAATTTTTCATTTGCAAACTATGACTTTAAAATGTGTTGTTTGACCAGTACACGATGAATAGCAATTCTAGATATTTACCCAGATTTCAATACTGGGAGGCGTGTTATGTCCTTCCAATCAGTGTTACCAATACTAGAAGCCTGGGATCACCAGGTTGAAGAACCTTATTATAGCTAGGGAAAGGAGAATTTAGCGAGTTCAATATCCCGTATATTAGAATTCTTTGTGTTATGCATATCTAAGACCCGTCTATTCGTACATTGTCTGTTGTTGCAGTGAGTAGCAGGTAATGGACCAGTGGTTGGAGCTTGAGTACGTACAGAACAATGGATTCTAGCATGCAGGTCGTTGAACTCGCGAAATATTCCTTTCCCTAATTATAGCTAATAGCTAGGGCCACGATTTTGTCTCGAAAAGATTTTTGCTCCACTTCGTTTCAGTGTCTCTCGTGCACATCGGATAGCTCTGATTCAAGGTTATTGGCAGCGCGTCTTTGTTCAGACACGTTTCTCATTTGACTGCACCAATCAGAATAAGATTATTGTGACTCCTTACGTCTGCAATTTGCCAAGGCAAGTGAGAGTAAAATTATCCAATTACAGGCGATGTAGCAGACCTGTAGACGTGCACATGACGCATCGAAACCAAATGTTGCAAAAATCTTTTCACCATAAAATCGTGGCTCTACTAATAGCTAGAGAGGATGGCATTTCGAATAAAATGTTCGTGCCAGCATACCCTGAAAACGTTGCAGTTTCTTCAACGTGTATGACTGGTGATATGCACCTGACACGATGTAGCTGTCTGTAGACCAATAACAGTCATCAAATGTTACAACAGTGGGATTCTTATTGACTCGATCAAATAACGCAACAGGTCCACTTACAAGCGAAAGCCAGTAATCTGAAACCTATATCAAACAGTTAAGTTTTACCGCGATAAATAAACTTCTGTACTGATAGCGGACACTAGTAGTTGAATACTCCTACCAGGAAAAAAAAAACATACACTTCTTCCAATCGCAGTGGATGGCCGTGGTTATAATCTCAATAGCCAACAGACCAGGGTGGGTTCTCAAAGGGCCACGGCCGTAGAAGAACAGGTCTCGACACTCGCCTGGAAACTTGACCCCTTTGTTGTTTGGCTGTAGTTCACCAAGTTACCGAGAATATTGTGTTTTATTGGTACTGCAGTTAGGGCGGTCGGACTCAAACTCCGCCGACTTCCTTTCCACTAAGATAAACAATTTATCAAAACGTATTTTTTTATCAATTTATGAAATACTTCCTTTGCTCACAAATTTAAGAAAGGGCTCCAGCAATCTTTATTTACTTTATAAATTTAACAATGGAAAAAAGTGGGCGGAGTTTGAGTCGGACCGCTAGGATTACAGCGCCAAAAAGTACGACATTCTCGGTAACTTGGCAAACTGCAGCAAAACAACAAGGGGGTCAAGCAAAATACATTAGTAGATAGGCGAGTGTCCAGACCTGTACTTCTACGACCGTGATAAGGACCAATGATGTAACCTGTGAACAGCTGGAAAAAGCAGTTTTATTTTTTACATGTAGCTGTCATCAGACGCCAGTTTCTAGCAAGGTTTGTTTACGTCAACGGTTGTATTACATTAAAAATTATGTTGGTAACAACCGAACGTTATTAACCTGAAACTTTCAGAGAAATTAAAAAATCTTGCAATACATTCAACTAGCTTTTTTCACTAGCCTTCAGTTGTATATAACTATATCATCCAGCGATGGCCCAGTCAAAAAGGGAAACAACTCAAAATTCCCAGTTTTGAGTAATATGCCCATATGAAGATTTCAGTTTTGCCTAAAAATCGGTTAATCAACATATTTGGCTGGTGATTATTTGAAGCAAAAATACAGAGGCAACTATTTAAGGGGTTTAAAATGTTCATATTCTGTCTTTGCTGAAATTATCACACTTTAAATTAAAAGAAACACAATTTCTAAAGAAAGTGCCAGAAATGAATACATTACATTGAAGCCTTAGGAAACAGTCAGCTATTTCTGCAATAAGTCACAATTTCTAAACTAATAAAATGTTTTAAAGTAACTTTTACGCAAACAATTTTTATTACCCATGAATGACTGTGATTAAAAGGAGGGAAGGTGGAAGCGCCTTATTAATTCCCGGAGCTGGCAGTTGCTGTTGTTGGAAGAGGGAGGCGGCACTTTCACGAGCTGATTTATGCAACGATATTTCATTTCGCGGCCGCGATTGCTAAGTGATACCTGCTGCCAGCTGTTTGGCGGGCCCAACGATCGTTTGAATGGGGCGGGACCCCCGCGCTCTGGTAATGCGGCCGCGCCGCGCGTTACCGCGGCATCTCGATCAATTACCTCCGGCCGGCGCTGCCGTGCAACAGCGACCCAAGTTGCGCTATCCTACCAAATACACTATAAATAGAGCCCGGCAGTTTTCACGAAAAGATTTTTGCAGCGCTTTGTTTCAGTGCCGTAAGTGCGCAACTGCATCTCTGCTTTGTGGTCAGTGATTGGATGCCTTAACATACAACGTCTGGAGGTTAAACCCACAAATCACAGACGTGTTGTGCCACAGTTATCCATGTACTGATTGGCACCGTCAAATGAATAATAACTAGAACCACGATTTTATGGCGAAAATAATTTTGCAACAATTGGTTTCAATGAGTCATGTGCTTATCTGCAGATCTGCTTCATCGTCTGTGATTGGATGATTTAACTCTCACTTGCCGTGGCAAATTAAAGACGTACGGAGTCACAATACTCTTACTATGATTGGTGCAGTCAAATGAGGGATGTGTCACGCTGCCAGTATTCATGAAGCAAAGCTACAGACGTGCACGAGAGACAGTGAAACAAAGTGGGGCAAAAATCTTTTCGCGACAAAATCGTGGCCCTAACAATAACTAGAGACAGGAATAATTCGCTGGTTCACTGACCTGTAGGCTAGCCTCCAAGAACATCTGTGTACTCTAGTAGACAACAGGTTCTTAAAAACTATTATTTCATTCAGACTCCTGTCACGAAAAAAAAAAAAATATATATATATACCAACCGGAATCGTAAAACAAATATAGAGAAGCACGCGCTGGACTTAACTACACGGTTGGTGACACACGAGGCAGTGTAGCCCTTATCGCCTGCCTATATAAATACATCAAACGTGGAATATAGCGCCTTCTGTACATAACTCTTAACATGGGAGTTAGGGGTCTCTTCCTACTAATGATATACCTGATAGAGAAAAGTAATTTAATTATTTTAAATTGAAAATCAAACCAATTTTGGATTTTAAATTATCCACATCACGTAATTTTTGCTTAGTTCTGTGACTGGTTGGTTTCCACTCCTTACCGATATTAGTGCAACAAGCGGTAGTGATTGTCCCTCGCCAAACTAAAAACATTGAAATGTCTAACCTGTGTGTAGAATCAACCTTACCTGATGCCCGATGTGAGGGTGGCGTCGCCGTGCGTCCAAGTGACTGCATCGCCAGCCTCCAGCTGATTGGCCAGGCACGTCAACTCGACGACGCTGCCCGCCTTGTAGTATCGTTCCTCCACAGCGTGTTTGTTCTCGTCCAGTATTACCACCTCCGGGGCTGCAACAACCACAGTCGCTTTAACAGTGTTTGGTACATGAACGAACTCCAATTGAATGATGTTACGCAGGAGGCATCCAAACCGCAAACGCATAGAACAGACAGAAAACAAGCTCTTAAATTAGTTTACAATAAAACTTCAGTAACTAAGCAAACAAAGTCAAACCAAGATAGGGTATTTGAAAATGAGAATATATTAATCATTAACAAAATAACAAAAAAATTGGTAATGGTGGTTTATGGTCTACTTTATTAAATGTGGGATGGTCTCTTTTTGCATAACACCATTCAATTGGTTTTTCTATGTAGCCTAATTTTTTTTAGACGAAAATTGTATGGATTTTGATAATTTTTCGTTAGTGAATATTTCCTTAATTTCGTAATTAGCAGAATCTATTGTTAGGGCTCGGTAGTTTTCGCGAAAAGATTTTTGCCCCACTTCGTTTCAGTGTCTTACGTGCACACCCGCAGCTCAACTTCATGATTATTGGCAGAGTGCTTTGCGCAGAGTCGTTATTCATTTGACTGTGCCAATCAGTACATTGATAACTGTGACACAACACGTCTGTGATTTGCGGTTTTAACCTCCAGACGTTGTATGTTAAGGCATCCAATCACTGACCACGAAGCAGAGATGCAGGTGCGCACGTAAGGCACTGAAACAAAGTGCTGCAAAAATCTTTTCGCGAAAACTACCGGGCTCTAGCTATTGTGCATTTTGTCTTGGAAAAACTAGTTAACGTAGTACACGCTGTTCTTAACAAAACCGTGCAACAGTTTTTCGGCATCTGCCTTCGTTTAGGATTAAACAATAATTAGTTTAATAGCAGTATAATTGACCATTCTTGGCCTTGACAGTGTGTGGTACATAACCAATGCTGAAAACTCCAATTAAAATGTTCACAGTAAAATTTTTTGTTATTTTTTACAAAAGAACTCTTTGGAAAACTAGTTTCCAAATTACCTTTCTGCAAGTTTACAGAGATGTTGTAAACTTCGCAGGAAGTACCTAGAAATATATAACTATGTACATGTACAAACATTTTTGTATACTTACAATTAATAGTGATGAAAATTATAATAATAGTAGTAATAATAGTAATATAAATTAACAACTTAATTCTTGTATATTTTTAACCCCCGACGCAAAAAGAGGGGTGTTACAAGTTTGACGTGTCTGTTTGAGGCATCGCAGCTCCTAATCGAATAGACCGATTTTGATGCGGTTTTATTTGTTTGAAAGCTGACGTGATCGAAATGATTCTTAGCAATGATTCAAGGAAATCTGTTTAGCCGTTTAAAGATAATGAGCTCTTTTCTAGATTTTAACTTTTTATCCCAGGAAGTGTTGCTTAGCAACGATGTATTGAATGCCGCTACATACTCATAGTTTTCATTTTCATCATTGATATTTTTGAGTGAATGTTAGCAATTCTACTTGTCTGATCGATTTGAAATTTAGTATCCTGTGAGTCGGGGGTTTGTTTAAATATTTTAAATATTTGCGAGTATATATTTGTACATGTTTAAACTATTCTTTGACGTGACACAAAAATTAATTTTAGCTACCAATTATCAAGACTTTTTTTTTGTAAAAGTACAGAAAGATTTTGTACAATGTGACAGGTCTTCGAAGATTATTTTGTTTCACATCAACCAATCTGCTCGTGAAAATACAGCCCCTTAGTCGCCGCAGGTTTTTGGAAAATTTAGACTGCTTTGCCGGCCTTCGTAGCGAAGTCTGTAAGGCGCCGGTGTGCGGTGCAAGACATCCTGGGTTTGAATCCTGGGTCGGGCATGGAAGTTGTGTTGCCTCTTCACTTCACTTCCCTCTCATAGACGCTTAATACCTCGTTGTTAAAGAACCGTAAAACCCTTTTTCCTCACCTAGACCGCTTTAAGGCGGATCACCACCCGCCATCTTGTAATAGTGGAACTTCCGTATTAATTTCGGCCTACGAAGTTTCCATTATGTTTTATACTTCGACATGGCAGAGGCAATATTTTCTTACATTGTTTAGAATTGACATTGTTTGGCTACTATTGCTTTTCTATTCTTGTGACAATCCGCAGAAAAAAATGACTTTCTCCATCCGTAGGGTTACCAGTATAAAACTAAGAAAAGTAGTGATGGTGTGACAATCTGGTAACGCTAAAGAAGGCAATATCTTTGCCATGTCAGACGAGAACTATTGATACAGCTCGTTGTATGGAACTTACACGGAAAATTGAAGAATTAGAAGATGGCAGGTACTGATCCCTCTTAATGACGTGCGTCATTCTTACTGTAATGCCTAGACTGATAAATATTTTGGCCTTTGTTAACAAACATTTTCTTATACAGATAAGATTTTCTACAAAGTACACGTTTTTGAAAGACAACATGGAAAAACATCACAATAACCCCGGATAATGATTTTAGCCAACTTTATGAGCAAACATGTACCCAGGATGATGAAAGTTTTATGCGTGATATTTTACGGTGCAATAAGCAGACTTCTCACTCTCCAGTAATGTAAAATAACAACTAATAATTATAAGATGTATGGTGGATGTGTTTATTTGCTGTGTGTCATTGCTATCATTCTGTACGCAGCACTGTCGGATATTTTTATTGTTAACAATCGTAATAATTAAGTACCCGTGTCCAAACGCCCTCATTAAAGATGTGACAAAAACATAACGTAAGGTAATGACATCAGTTATGATAGTCACTGACAATAATGCATACAACAACAACAGACTACAGGAATAAGAATAATAAGGAAACGAAAACATGATACCTTGTCTACACAATACTGTGTATTACTGTAACAACACAGGAGTATGTTTTCAGTACGCAGTTCACAACTACACGTTCGCGACAATGCTATTTCGTCGCGGATGTGATCAGAAGTTGCTGCCGAAATACTGTGTGAGGTGATCCCTGATGTTTACTCCAGTGGATGTTCCTCTTGTACCGCGAGGAGAGAAGCTATCCAGTGGACGTGTCAATGTGTCCTCAAAGTTACACTCATCACGTTGTCTCACAAAGTTGTGGAGTTCTCAACATGCCTTAAATATATTGTCCGCAAAGTCACGACTGCCATCTACGAGGCGATGAAAAAATCGCCATTTCTTCCAAGTATCCCGAAAGTGCATTCCACAAACCTGCATGCACGCGAGAATCTATAACTGAATGTTCTCCTTCCATGTGTGAGATTTCTTTTGGGATACAACTTCGCAAAAGTTTTTGGAAATAGCTAGGGCCCGGTAGTTTTCGCGAAAAGATTTTTGCAGCGCCTTGTTTCAGTGTCTTACGTGCGCACCTGCATCTCTGCTTCGTGGTCAGTGATTGGATGCCGTAACATTAAAGAGGTTAAACCCGCAAATCACAGACGTGTTGTGTAACCGTTATCCATGTACTGATTGACACAGTCAAATGAATAATGACTCTGCACAAAAACATTCTGCTAATAATCAGGAAGTTGAGCTGAAGGTGTACACGTAAGACACTGAAAAAAAGTGGGACAAAAATCTTTTCGTGTAAACGACCGAGCCCTAGACATAGCGTACATTATTTACTACGAATATGTAAGGAACGGGCACACTATCAGTATCAGTACCTAGTGTTTTTGGTTGTGGGACAGTTAAGGAGTTTGAATAAATCCTCTGCCCTAACACATTATAGTTTTGATAGGATGCCGTTCAAAATCGAAGATGGCAACAGGTAAAGAAATGAATTCACAGACATACGGCAGAAATCATAAATCTTGTTTTAGGTACTCCTTCAGTGTTTCATGCATAAGGTTAATTTCTCCTCTGTTAAACGTTCACGTTTTGAATGGTATACCCACCATTTCCTTAGTTGTTTCCGTTGTCAGAGTACAAGTGCTTTTATTGCTGCAGCTTCTTTCACAGAATCCATTGTTGGCGCACTCCAAAATCAACTGGCTGCCTGTAGCGCTATTTTTCACATGTGTAGCAAGATATATAGTATGACGTTGCGATATTTCACGCCGTTTTTCACACCACGTTTGATGCTCGTGTCTGGCCATGTGCGGCGACTCTTAACGCTAGCTTAATTCGCCGCTCTCAACATGTCTGCAAAAAACTCTCGTCTTGCCCGAGACTTCAATTTATCTTCCAGCGCTTGAAAAAACTTTGCAGCGGGTGGCGATTATTAAATTTTTGGCATGTGGCATAACTACTTGACGTGCTTTGCATTGTATATGAATCTACGTAAAGCAAACACACTTCAAGCAATGTTCATCGAAGCATAAAAATTCTGCACGCTTTTTAGAAACTGACATTCGAGACTCTCAAAAGGACTAACGCCGGCTGTTCCAGTCTACCGCATCTGGGAAAATACTAATAAGATTTGATAAACATAAAATAATCATTCGTTGAACTTAGTCATACTTAAATAAAGTTGTGTGGGAAGATGAATGATATAGGTCGTTCAGGATAAAGTGAGCACTAAAAATTTAACCTTTGAAATTGAGCACTAGCTATTACTGCATATGATTTAACATTAACTGTAGTTGCCTTATTGCTTGTATGGTTGGCAGCGAAATTACGCAACATAGTTCCATGTATTTTCCTATTTAAATTCAACAATACAGAAACAAAATCAACCTAAATCGACAAAATTGTATTTAATACAGTTAATAAACTTTATTTAATTAAACTGTACCGATTCATACTAACTGCACAATTTATCTCACACGCGCAAACATAAAGTAACGTGTCCAGAGAGGTTAGGCACGTTCCGTCGTTAGCCGTTACACGCGGAATGATACGAATTGGCTGAAAACAGAACTTTTGCAGGGCTTTTTCGAGTGTTCACTTTATTCCGAACTACACGTCGATAGAGTAGCTTGCACGTAGAGGTGATATTGCATCACATACATCATCAGCAGCACCCTAAGTGGTCAATCGATTTTGTGCCTCACAGACACGAACGTAGTACAGCTAGACAGGCGCTTAACCTCCAAGTTATCGAGCACACAACCACGGTCTGGCCGTGCACACAACACTGATACAACTAGACACAGGGAAGGAAGCCACAACGCCATACATGGCGGCAATATTTTTGGTGAATGCTTGGAGGAATAATTGTTTTAAAAAATACAGCAGGCCAGTACTCGGGCTCACATTGTACTGGCCTGCGCTGTTTCCGAAGAAGTCCACATTGCATTTTAATTCTCGTGGTACTTCAAATTGCTCTGTTCCATTTTAATTTATTTAGACTTTTAGAATTTTCGTAATGTTTTTACACAGTGTTCGAGGGTATTTTGGTTTCATTGTCAGGCAGACTGTTTGCAAATGCATGTTCTGTTTGCAAGAATTTGATCACGTCTGTAGTGTTAAAATAAAGTACTAGTGATTAATTTTGAAATATGTTTGAACATTTTGTGTACTAGAATTTTAAGCACTTAAAATGTATGTTAGAAGAGCGTAGCAAAAACATTATCTAGCATTTTTTCAGCGCACAAGTCTTTACATTTAACTAATAGTCAATGTATGCGGAATATTATCTCGTGATAACTTTTCCTAAATGCACTAAAACTGCCAAAGTAAACTAACACAGTTTTCATTAATCTGGTTTTCAAAATTAAACATGTTTCACATTTTATGTTAACAGAACTTATTTCAGGTTTCTTTCTTTACGCTATATTATTTGAATACGATATCAAAGCTTGTTTTGTTTTACTCAATGGGTTGACATTATTTATGAACTAAGGATCAATTTAAATCACTACATTTTTACGAGAAATAAAACGGCGGGTTTTTATTATGAGTACAGATGCGACTGCAGCAACGAAATAGAAACAGGACTGAAATAGTAATTGTAGTTACTATTTTCTATTAATTTTCTGTTAATTCTTGAATGCTAAATTATAAACACTAGTGAAACACATTTAAATTCATTACCAAAAGTTTATTTCAGAAATACATTTTGATATAATGTTGACTTTTTGATTTTGTTTGCTAAATTTGTTTCTTTTATTTGAACAAAACCATCATACACATAAATATACAAAGAATTGCTCTACCTTTACTTGAATTTTGGCCATCAATTAATTCCCTCCCTCATAAAGCGGTTATTAATAGCAAGTAAATATGTTGATAAATAACATACAAATATTACCACTCCTTCCCACTGACATCCTCCTAAAAAAAAAAAACACATAAGGATGCAGTATTATACAACGTGATATGTTACCATCTGAATGCCCACGTCCGTCTCCTTATTGTACATTTAATGTAAGAATTTTTTGGGAAACATTTCTCACGTTGCAAGTAGACCTATACAGTATCACTTTTTATTCGTTCAGTCAATTGTATACTACTCAATTGCATGAAAACACTTACAATTTCTGGATATTTTTGACCTATTCTTGCAATGGGTGTGTGTTACAAACTAAATAAGTATTTTGGACATAAGCCATTGCAGCAAATGGTGTGTCACAGACAAGCAGAGAATACACACAGACAAGTAAACAAACAAAAATTATTTTTTTTTTTGCAACTGTCAAACATAGGTCAACATACATAATTCCACAAAGAATAAGTCAGTGAGTTACAAGAAGGGTGATGTTTGTGTTCATTTTTCTTGTAACTCACTAAATTCTCGTGGAATTGTAAATGTTTACCTGTGCTTGTCAGTTGCAAACTAAGTCGTTTTGCTTGTTTACTTGCCTGTTTGTTTTAGTGTATTCTATGGTTTTCTGTGACACACTACTTGCTACACTGGCATATGTCCAAAACACTTCTTTAGTTTGTAAGTAACACTTTTTATTAGGAATACATAGAGTCGAAACATTTGAACACATTTACGTGATCTTTCAGCAAATGTTACTGTGACTAGGTAATCGTAATTATTTAGATTTGCAAAAAAAGTACATTTGCTGCCGGGTGGAGCTACTCAAAATTGCCACATTACCCGGTTACACAAAAAAGCATTACAAATTATATAAAAACATATCATTTCTTTGCTATCGGATGTCTGTGGAACGACGAAATGTTATTCACAAGTGAAACGTTTCAGTAATCGTGTTAGGATTACACGTATTAGCTTATTGTTTACATTTGCACTGCAGTGTAATGTAGTTAACTAAATGGAAATGGAAATGAAATTATGAACAGGCAGATAAATTAACGGCCTGGCGTATAGAGTGTTCGTGTGGACGAAATACTGCACTACGGGGTGACACAAATAAAAATACTTGTTGAATTCCGGCTCATTATTGTCACATATTCTGCTCGTCCCGAAAATAAACGTAAAGCAGAGTGTAACACAGCATATTTGTATTGTCAGTTGATTTAATTTAGCGTGCAGTGATAATACGGAGTTCAACATTTGCGAAAATTATTTTCACGTGCACACCGAAATACACATAATTCAAACTGGCGATCTAATAATTTTGCGATTGTCATGAGCTCTGGGCAAATATTGGATTTGTCCTGTCCATGTCCAGACTAGACACTGGACGAGTAGAGTAGCCAGGATTTGTGTAATAGAAGAGTTTAACATGGGCGTTACTTGATGAACACCGACCTCCTCTTTAAAGCGTGGGTTCCGAAGGTACTACTAAGGGGAAATTTGGATTCCAAGATTCCAAATTACTGCTATTTTAGTAGCAGAGTTTCGTAACGAAACACTGCATATTATACTGGTCAAAGTATTTTTAATCTTTTAATGTGATATATGATTTTTTCTAATTTTTGCGGCTAACTTTTTTTTTTTTTGGGGGGGGGGGGTTAAAACCACCAAACCCCCGCCCCTTGGCTACTCCACTGCCTTGAACGCATATTACTGAACACTTTTAATATCATTTTAAATGAGCGTAATACACATACAGACGAAGTAGTGTTCACACAGCGACGTAATAGTAGATACTGATTTATCAACGCTGTTAGAGTGGCATTAATTCTATGTTGCTCTTCAGTTATAATACTTTCTTTTAGCTTTCATAATTAGCCTATATTTCGTAGGGAGTTAAGGTTATTGAGATAATCTTCCTGTGTGTGTGCATATACTAACCAGTACGTACGTTCATTTCCTATATTTCGTACAAGTTACTTCATCTCTAAGAACTTACTTGACCTATATTGCCAGTCATACAGGATTTTTTTACCTTTCGCTAATGAACCCCTTAAGACATTTGCCCGAGTTATCTCGGGCAGTACACCAGCAAAAAAAAGGAAATAAAAATTTTTTAAAAATAAAAAAAAAATTTAAAAAATTAAAAGAATTATTTTTTTATTACTTTTGAGACAATTTTTACTGCCTAAAACATATATTTATGTTCAATTGGTTTAAAAACTTTTAATATTTTTAGCAAACACAGAAAAATAAAACCTGACACTGAAGGGGTTAATATTAAAACTGAAAAAAAAAAAAAAAAAAAAAAAAACGTATAGCTTAGTACTGACTTACACAAGTACTCAACTTATTGTAATATTTTCTGCATTTTAATTTAAGTATTATGGCTTAAAAATTCCTTAAGCTTTGCTTTTTCCTCCGAGTTACCATGTTTTTAAAATCCAACTAAGGACGTTTTAATATGCATAAATGTTAAGACATATGGAGAAGCCCAACACATTTGAATCAAGCTTGGTGTGTGTATGTGTGTGTGCTGTAAACATTTTAAGTATTTAGTAAACTTTTAACAGTGTACACTGTAACATTTTTTTTAATAACGCAATCTGAGAAAAATATCCATATAATTCTAGCCTGAAAAAAAAACTTGACTAATTTGTTTAAAATTTATCATGTATATAGTGTTCTTTTATACTAAACTCTCATAATCCTCAACAGGTTTTTAAACATTTACTTTCAATGAGTTGATGCTGTAAATAATTTAGATAAACATGTCACATCTGTCGAGCCGAAAGAATGCATTTTGACCCATCGTTAGTTCTTATCACACTTATTAGAAATTTATTTTGACAGAATACAAAGAACAGTGGAACAAAATGTCAGTTTATGAACCACTAAAACGAATCATTTATCACGTGAAAAACCGTGACAGAACACTTAAAACAATTGCATTAAAATCTATGATGCAATTTGGTAACTGCCTACTTGTTTATGTAACATACATGGAAACGTTAACAACCAAGACTATTTGAACACACATTGGTAAAACGGAAACGTACGGCTGTTGCACATAAATTCATAACATCGTGAAACATTAGTTTTGAAAGATATTCAACCTATTAATTACGCTTTTATACTCCGTGTATAAAAATGAGACGAGAAAGTTTAAGCCACTATTCCCGTAAAGTGTCTATTAAAGTAGCTATATGCCCGCAAAATGGGCGTTTGAGAAGCATGTTATTAACAATTGCAGGAACAAACAGCCATAAAAAACTGGTAGTTTTATTAGTACGATTTAACGACCAAATTAAAATACGACACTTTGTACGAAAGAGGCTTAAAATCATTGCTACTTGGAGATGACTGTTGATAGAAAGTAACTACCAGTAATCAGATGAAGGTGAACTCGGCGTAGTTGAAGCCTTGTATGACTTTACTATTCCTAAAAAAAATTGGGCTGTCACCTGAAATCTGATCTTTATCGAAGCCGTTGAAATTTGTTGAGGAGTATAGGTGACATAGTGCAGAATTCAGCATATGACTCGAGTTAAAATATAGGTATGCATCAGAACAGCCAAGATTCGTAACCTACGCACAAAAGACAGATGCTACCTGATCCGGAAGGTTCGTTATTGATGGAGTGCAATGTTATGAGGTATCTGTTTTTAAGTTGAAAACTATTAGAGATTAGATAGATGCTGTCAGAATTGATTGACCAATCCCTCCAAAAATTATGGGAGTCGTGTCACAGTTAAATAAAATAGGCTTTTCTTACTTCGTAAATAATTTGGAGTGTTCAAGAAGTGGGACTGTGGCTGGTACCAAGTGAGGTTGCACAATGGTAACACGCTGGACTTGAATTCGGGAGGCCATTCTGATTTCGGGTTTCCGTGGATTCCCGAAATCCCTCCCGACAAATGTTGGGATTGTTCCTTAACCAAGGTCATAGCCGACTCTCCTTCCAGCTCCTGTCATTGTATACCAAATTGTGTGTGACCAACTCTATCTCGCTGTTGACGAGACGTAAACCCACTTTCCTTATGGTGGCTGGGTGGAAGTTGTTCTGGGACGTGTTATGAAGTGTACAAGTAAGCTACTAAGTCAATAGTGGACTTGCCGTCTGGTACTCAGTGGGGCGACGGTGGCGCGCAGCGGTCTCTATATGGAACTGTCATCGACTCTACAGTTTTTCTGGCTCGGTTTGAGATCTCTTTGCTTTCCTTAGCTGACATATGTTCTCTCGTTCCCGCTCTCCTCTTCCCTTAGCCTGCGCAGTTGTTAAGAGTGCGTGGTAGATATATAAACGTTGAAAACATAAATTGATTTCTACGTTATTTTCGAAGTCAATATGGATGAAATAATCAATGACAATCCTAGATAATGGTATTTTTCAACTTTATTAGTAAATATTTATCCAGAATTACTAATTCGTTACGCGTGATCTTTTGCACCGCGCTTAAATGCACGAGGTTCCGACGTCAGAGATTGTGCCTCAGAAGCTCGTAACACTGGAAACAATTTTGTTTAAAACGTTGGCTTAAACTATTGCCTAGGATTGCAATTGATTTACGTTCGCAAATTTGCTTCAAGAAACCTACAGTTATACATTAATGCTTTTAGCGTTGAATTATGTACCACGCCCTGTTAAGCTCTGGACAGGTTTAGCTCGTGTGCTTGTGTCGGATCGCTCTGCCACTTCTTAATTGGTTCGGTTACAGCAAACATGTAAGTCCTTTGCTCCAGTTAATTGTAGAGTGTTAGGTTGGAAACTTGTTTCCCCATGACGCGCAAGGCGGCTGCTGTCATGTGTTTATTGTAATTGTAACGTTTTCTATTTTTACTAAATTAACTTTTCGGACGCCACCTTAGGAAAATTCTTTCTCGGCTTAAATCATGTTAGGGATAGGTTTGCTTAGTATACTGTTTATTTCCTTTTGTAATTGTGTTTTCTGATGTTGAGCGCCGCGATGACCTTTGGTCATATAGCTATGTGTACCACAGCATTTCTCTTTGCTAAATGCTTGTAATATTTGAGATATTCATGATTAGCGACTTGAGGCACCATATTGGAGCTTGTGGACGCGACATGGTTAGTTATTATTTCCGATTTGTACTGTTTGATTCTCCTAGAAAAATTTGCTTGTTATTTTCATGCCGCGCACATAATTCTGATGTTTGTGCACAACGCATTTGTTTTGGCGAAAACTTTTCATTCTAGTAAAATTAAGGGAGCTCACTATGTATCCATTTAATGTTTGCAGTGTAAGAATTTGTAAATCGTACGCGTGCATAGATGCGCGTTTCTATGATGTTTACACGGGTTAAAACGGAATTTGAGTCTTGTGTATGTGTTTTGTTTGAACGCTAGTATGTTTTCTTTAAACCCATGTAATTCTTACTCCAAGTTATTTGTTCTGATTTGAAATTCACGCCATGTATTCGTTAATGTTACTTGATTTGAAAGTGTTTGTGTGCAAAAAAAAGATAATTCTGTATTCATACACATAATTCTGAACCAATTAACGTAATTTGTGTTGAAACAACTTCACGCGAGAAGAATTAAAAAGAGAAAACCCTAGATTACGCTCTGGTTTTCTTAGTAGACCCTGTTCATGTATGTTGCTTTCTTTGATGTATAACTTATATTGAGCCAACCTTCTACAATTACAGAGCAGGTTCAGACTAAATTAGCGACGACTAAGTTTACTAAGCGTAGTGTTTGTTATTAAAGTCGTATGTAACTGACACTATCATTTATTTTGTGGATTTGATTGGGACAGCAGCATTGGTGGTACATTTTATGAACCAATCTACCGATTATTAAATAAATATTACTCGTTCAGGATGAATTTATAAAGAAACTATTATTCAAGCATCGAAAGGTAGCCGTATTCCCAATCAGCTAGATGGTGTGCAGAGCTCCTATTGGTTGATGTTTATTCTAAAACTGCTCAAAGTGCGTGAGTAACGTCTGCTAGGAACTGCGTTCAAAGACCGTTACACACCTGTATGCCCATCATTTCAGATCCTCCAATAATCTTTAAAGATTGTTCCTCGTGGCCGAAAATGGGAAAAACAAATTTTATCCGCAGGCAAATGTAGGCATGAAATTCTTGGTGTTAAAAATGTAAAGGCGTTCACTGCGTACCTTTATGTTAAATATTGCAACAAAAATGTTCCGGTACTCCACTGAATGTCTCATACAAGCGAGTTATCGGTGAAAAGACTGCACGCTTGGTCAGTGACTTGCGCCTTGAGGCTAGTGTGAGGCTTGATGACCGTGCTCTGTAACCCTTACAGCTCCAGCACTTCTAGGCTTCGAATGCGCAAAATACGCCCATTTAGGTGGCCACCTTATTGTACATCGTCAAAAGTTGCTTGAACTCTCAGGTGCAGAGGCACACGCATAAAATTCTTTTTTTTTTTTGTGCGTGATAAAGCACCGCCCAGTTCTTTACCTGACATGAGAGTGAAACTCAAACATCGCGTGCAGTGAGTGTATTCAGAGGGAGCAGCTTCATGTCTGGGGGAGGGGTTGCGTTTCACAATCTTTCATCATGGGGATACGTAGACCGCTCCTGTAAATATTGACCCTGGAAGTTTTGCAGGGCAGGTGGGAGGACCACGTCCCACAACCTCGGGCACTTGATCTACATCCTCAGCGACGAGGGCTTGTATGACCCGTCCTGCAAGAGGATGTCCGGGCTGCGGTTGGTAGAACGGCGACACTTGCATTCGGGAAGAACAGGGCTACACTCCCAGCCATCCTGACTTCGGTTATCCACGGTTTTCTGAAATGCCTCCAGGTGAATGCCGGGCAGTGGCGTAGCTTTGTAGTGTTCCAATGCGTAATGTATTGGCACGAACCACACACTTTGAGCACATGACAGCTGTATTACAGGGACCGAGGTATATTACTGGAGATGTGTCTGACGTCTAGAGATGATAGTTTATCGCGGGAAAACATGACTGATTGCTGTATTTCAACACACGTTTAGCTTACCAGAAGATTACTGGCTTACGCTTGTACTTGGAGCTGTTATCCTATTTGACTGAGCCAATAAGAAGCCCGAAATTGTAATATTTTATGCCTGTTACTGGTCTGCAGACAGCTACGTTAAGTCAGAAGCATATCACCGAATCATATACGTTGCAAGAAACTACCGTGTTTTCAAGGGCCTTTCCGCGATACTCGATCATCTCTACTAATGTCTCAATCTCAACTCAATGTTGTGTATAGTAGTTACTTAGCACCGCACACCTTGGAACTCTCCACTCTACGATACTGATACAGTGCTGGTTTCTTATCATACACCATGGCCAATTTGTTTCCCATTACCTGTTATTGTACAAAGTTGCACGTAACTATTTTTTATAACCTCGCTGTTGGTTAAATTTAAAAAGGCCATTTGAAATAAAGGTGAAATCTCCGACATACCCGTGGGACTGAAGCTGGAGCAGCGGTTAAGGCGCTCGCCTCTCACCGTTATGAACCGGGCTCGATTCCCGGCCGAGTCGACCCGGATTTTCTCACGTGGGAAACATATTGGATGAAGACTGTGACCGGCGTGTTTTCTTGGTGTTCTCCAGTTTACCATGTACTGCTCCAGACATTTTATGTAACACTGTACGAGCGTTGCAGTGTGTTGGAAAATACGTTGTCTAAGAAACTTTTACTCGAACGTACAATGCTGATAATTTATGAAAATGAAATGTTTACGTCTACCATTGTCAAAAACACCACGAAAATTAAAGAATATTTTTAAAAGCTTTATTGAATGCATTTTCTCAAAATTTTGAAACAATATACCAAGGATGAGTCAGGATGGAGTGTGTTAATTTTGCGTGGTAATAGCTCATGAAAAAGTACTTCAAAAAGTGTTTTCAATGTGTCCGTAAAGTGAATATAGATGGAGTAGTTCTACCATGAAATCGATTTTAAAATAAAATGCATTTAAATAAAATAAATAGGCATTTAATACTTCATTGTGTGGATTTTATTAAGAAAATGCAGAAAATAATGGTTTAATTCAACACTCTCTTCAATGTCGTGTGATAATACGAATTTGAAATTTGATAATCAAAGGCTGACGACAGCCCTTTAAATGTTGGTCCAGGCAATACGTTGCTACATGTAACTGTCTCCCTTTTTCAAAATGATTCACGCCTCAAAATATTTTGGGTGAGTTTGTGAATAGCTTGCATGTTGTTTGTAGCGGTTACACGTAGCCAGGAGTATGTATTAAAAAAGTATGATCAAATAAACACAAATGCCAGGTGTCATTCAGACTTACAATATGTGTGTGTATATGTGTAATATATATAACATTTTCTCGCTCGAGAATAATATATTTTTGAAGACATTTCAACTGTTGATACACATTAACGTGCGTAGTTCCACTAGGTAGTTTACTCTTTCCAGCATTGTTCTGAGTCATGTACGCGATTTTTCCCTGGTGTAGACTACCGTTAATCATGCACCGGAAGTAAGAAATTGCATATTTCCTTCGCTGGATTTGAGAGCATTCTATTACACTCATGGAGTAAAATTTACATTTGTTTAAACATAAGATAACACAGATGCCAGCTGAAGAAGACACTAGTTATACAGGTTTTTTTACGTTTCGTTAATTATTGTTTAAGATTTTTTAAAGCTCGTAGGTTAGTACTAACTTACACACATGTCCAACGAAAATAGTATATATTCGTAACATTTGCTACGCGTTAATTCAAACATAATATCTTTAAATTTCCTTAAATGTTGCATCTTCCTCCGAGTTGCCTTATTCTTAAAACACCTACTGAGGATGCCTTATTTATACATTCATTTAATATATATATATATATTTTATATATATATATATATATATATATATATATATATATATATATATATATATATATATATGGGTAAGAATGTATTTTAACACAACTTGGTGTGTATAAAGTGGAGATTTAAAGCATTTAGTAAACTTATTCATCGTCTATACTGACAAAATTTTTTTATTACCGAAGTCTGAGAAAAACAGCCATATAATCTTAGTCTGTAAAACATTCTTAACTAATCTGTATTAAATTTATCACTCTGCAAACATATGCATACAAAAATAATTACTAGCACTTAATTATTTCGAGAAAAGCTAACGATTTTCTTTAATTAAGTATCATATGTTCATATATCCTTATTTTTTCTTCTTTTCTTTTCTTTTCAATATTGGCTTGTCTTGATCTGACTGGGCCAAAGATAACATTGGTGCGCCGTTACTGGGTATTTGTGATTTCTCGTTGAACAATTATTTAACCATCCTTCAATCAAGGTGCAGGCCGCTTCACTGTTTGAAAAATATGGTGGCACGAAAGTTTTGCAGCGATTTTCACTAACTATAATAATCAAACGCATTTACACAAGTCGGTATGATGTGTGGCGCCTTGAATATAGGCAGCGACGCTGTTCTTCGTGGCGAACTGTGTTGCGTGGTTGCAGATACTTACGGGCGCTTGTCCAATGGAACAGTTCTCACCACAATTCATTAAAACTCCCATGTGTGTGTCCGGCAAGGTCACTATGGATACAAGAAACTGGAATAAAGTCATAAGCTTGGTGCTCGGTCAGACGGACACGCACGTCACCCATCCGGTTATATATTTTTTTAACTTATTTGAGGTTTTGCGTGTTTAGAAACGTTTCACGTCTTTAGGATAGAAAAATGCGGGGGTTGACTTGTTTATACATTTTTCGCTATAATGATCTTTTAGCACGAATTAGAGCAGATATTCAAAATCTGTCCGGCAGTTTTGTTCAAAAATAATTTCTACATTTTGGATTTTTTTTCAACAGTTTTAGCTTAATTTTATAACTAACTAATTTTATAATTTTTATTAATTGAATTTTTTTGAAAATGTATAGTATCTTGCCTTGAAAAAATTAGCCATCACGGCAAAACCAAATTTAACAAAAACTGCTAGTAAGATATGGGATATCTGCTCTTGTTTAAGACATTAAAGAAATAATTTTCGAAAAACAGCACAACCAGGAAACATCCGACATTGAGGTGGTCGCCTGCGTGAAAGTATATACATATATATATATATATGTGTGTGTGTGTGTGTGTGTGTGTGTGTGTGTGTGTGTGTGTGTGTGTGTGTGTGTGTGTGTAGCCAACGAATAATCTATTGCACCGCTACTCAATTTTTTTTGACGTTCGTCGTTAAACAATGTCACGACCACCATGAAACCATATATGACGCAGTTCGCTATAATGTTTTGCAAAATAAATTGGCACGAAATACTCTTGCAACTTTCTTCTATCTGTACTTATAATTTTCAGGGTGTTGAAAAAACTTCCTAAAGTATCCTAAAGTAATATTAAACTCTCCGAATTGAAAAAAAAAAGTATGTGGTGGCACGGATGCAGTTTTAACACGAACTAAGCCCCACCTAATATAATTACATAATTTAATGTAGCACAGGGGAAATGCAGCAATTCAAGTATTTTAAAAACCATATGGTTTGAATAAATGTGCAATAACATATTACGATACTACTTTCGTTGGACATTTGTGTAAGTCAGTTACGAGTTATAAGTTTCTTAAAAAAATCAAGTAATTGAACCATATTATGCATAAAGTAACCAAGCACGATATTTTATTGTTCTCAATTAGCAGCAAATACACGAATTTAAAACATACATACATTAATAACTTATATTTCCTTATACGGAACCATGTTCTGCAATTTTGTCATGCATTCAATTGTAATTAAATTCAGGTGTTTATCATTGAACCTAGATTTTCTCAGTTGCATCACAATGGCACTTGGTTCTTTTATGCATAAAATGGTTCAATTAACTAAACGTCAACAACCTGTATGACTGCCATCTTTCCCCGAGTAACCATATATCCCTATGCTTGCTCGAGCCAGGGATCTGATGTATGCATCGCTTAAGTCACGATTTTTGGACGAAAATGTCTTCGCATCAATTGGTTTCGATATCTTATGTGTACATCTGCAGCTCTGCTTCGTTGAAGTGATTGGATGTTTTAACTCTCGCTTGTCTTTGGTTTCTACTGGCAAATCACAGAC
The DNA here is from genome assembly GCA_003012365.1 of Medauroidea extradentata. Taxonomy (NCBI): domain Eukaryota; kingdom Metazoa; phylum Arthropoda; class Insecta; order Phasmatodea; family Phasmatidae; genus Medauroidea; species Medauroidea extradentata. The sequence goes on along the minus strand of PNEQ01134723.1, from coordinate 19,659 downwards.
GTGTAGTGCAACAATTGTCTTACTCTGATTGGTGCAGTCCAGAGATGAGAGACAAATACAGATGGGGCATTAGCAACCTATACTGAGGCCACGGTCGTAGAAGTACAAGTTTGGACACTCGCCTATCTACCAATGTATTTTGCTTGACCCCCTTGTTGTTTGGCTGCAGTTCGTCAAGTTACCGAGAATGTTTTGCTTTATTGGCGCTGTTTTCCGAGCGGTCGGACTCAAACTTCGCCCACTATTTTCCATTGTTAACATTATAAAGTACTGTAAATAAAGATTGCTGGAGCCATGCTTTAAAATTCTGAGCGAAGGAGGTAACTCATAAATTGATAAAAAATACGTTTTGAAAAATTGTTTATCTTAGTTGGGGGGGGGGGGGGGGGAGGTGTTTGAGCCCGACCGCCCTGACTGCAGCGCCAAAGACGTAGAGCATTGTCGTGAACTTGCCGTGACTGAGGCCAAGCCACGGTCGTAGAAGAACAGGTCTGGACACTCGCCTGGATATTTGACCCCCTTATTGTTTGGCTGTAGTTCACCAAGTTACCGAGAATATTGTGCTTTATTGGCGCTTCAGTTAGGGCGGTCGGACTAAACTCCGCCCACTTCCTCTCCGCTCAGATAAACATTTTATCAAAACGTATTTTTTATCTATTTATGAAATACTTTCTTCGCTCACAAATTTAAGAAAAGTCTCCAGCAATCCTTATTTACTATATAAATTTAACAATGGAAAAAAGTGGACGGAGTTTGCGTCCGACCGCCCGGAAAACAGCGCCAAAAAGTACGACATTCTCGGTAACTTGACGAACTACAGCCAAACAACAAGGGGGTCAAGTAAAATACATTGTTAGATAGGCGAGTGTCCAGACCTGTTCTTCTACGACCGTGGGCCAAGCTGACTTTGTTTATTCAGGTTGTAATACGGCGGAGTGCAATCAGCTGTTCCTATAGTTGTATTGGAAACGAGGTTATGGTTGGCCAACCCACAGCTGCACTATACACGTCGCTATGGCAATAAACAACATTTTTCAGTTACCAAAATGGCGGATGGGCTCCTCCCCATTCCGTATCAAGGGCTCATACTCCTCGCCTTAAGACGTACGTTATGCTCCATCTGTGTGTTTCTCTATTCTCTGGTGCAGTCAAATGAGAGACCAATCTCAAGAAAGACATGCTGCCAATTACCGTGTGGCATAGCTATGCACGTAAGGCATTGAAACAAAATTGTGACAATATCATCTCGCAACTAAATCGCGGTTCTAGCCATCGACGAATCTACAACTAAACAGTATAGGATAGAATGGAACTTTTGCGATTTTACTTAGAAATTTTTTTTTTATTTTTTACTGGTAATCTGCTAAACACGTGAACAATTTTCTTCTAGCAGACTAGCTTCCAAACGACTGCAGGATCGTTCGACGTTTTTCGTTCGCCGACAATGTCGTTTTCTGCCACAAATAATACTTCCGACCAATCGTTGGACTGCATTAAGCAGACAAGTAATAATCACAGTTCACAGGAAGTTAGATATACTCAAAGACTACATTTTCTGTGTATATGTGAACCTTGTACAAACAATTTTTCTAGGCTCTTGTTTTTTGTAAAATATTATGCTTATATACTTGTGCTTTTTCAATGACATACTTCAGACATCCTTGTTCTACTTGGTATGATTATCTCAAAATCGATTACTTGATTGGTTGGTTCCTTTCTGCTGAATGCCGTCCGATTGAAAGTTCCATGGTAGAGTGGCCAAGCTCCTGTAATGCCATCGCACACGTAAATAACATCACATAGAGGTTCGTGGCCAATGGCATATCCGCTTGTGTTCTTGTATGTACAGGGCTTTGAAGTCTGGTGTGTCACCAAATCATATTGATAATACTTTCTCAGGTCCCTAGTTATTGGAGAGATCCTTGATTTTCGCGAAAATATTTCTGCGCCAACCTGTTTCAATGTCTTAGATCCACCTCTGATTTTCTGTTACTTTGTTATTGGCAGACTGTCTTTGTATAAATGCGTTTCTCATTTGACCTTAAAAATCAGAATAAGGTTTCTGCGAGTAAAACACGTCTGCGGTTTGCAGCAAAACGTTAAGACACGCGAGAGTTAAATTCAGCCAATCACAGACCATGAAGCAGAGCTGCACACGAGGCACTGAAGCAAAATGATGCAGAAATATTGTCACCAAAAACAAGGGTCCCTAGTATATTCGGTGTTGGCACGCACCTGTGACCTTGAGGAAGACCTGCTTGACGCGCGGCGGGTGGGTGGCCACCTGGCACTCGTACACGCCCTGGTCTCTGCGGCTGACGTAGAGGATCTGCAGCCTCCAGTTGTTGGGGTAGCGGTAGCTGAGGGTGATGCGCTGGTCGGCGCTGTAGCTGCTGCGACCCACAGTCAGCAGGCGGATGTCGTCCGGCTTGCGATGCAGCCACATCACCTGCACACAACCTCCCTTCTCTCACCATCACAGCGACACATTCATGGCTATGATTAGAGATGATGGTTTACCGCAGGAAATATTAACTCTTTGCTGGATTTCAACACATGTTCAGCTTAACACAGTATTACTGGCTCTAGCTGATACGTGGAGCTGTTACCCTATTTGACTGAGTCAATAAGAACCCCGCCATTTTGATATTTGCTGCGTGATATTGGTCTGCAGAGAGCTACGCTGTGTCAGACGTTTATCATCCAGTCATACATGCTGCAAGAATCTGCAGTGTTTTCAAGGGTATGTTGGCACAAAACATACTCTAGCAAACGCTATAGTTTGCAACATATATGAATCAATGATGTACTTCTGACACAACGTAGCTGTCTGCAAACCAATGACAGGAATATAATATTTAAATATCGGGTTTCTAAGAAATCTTCTGGTAAGATTAACGTGTGTTGATATCCAGCATACAGTCAAGCTTTCCCGCGATCAACCATAAATAATCTTTAGCTATGATTAAAGGTACGTCAATTTTGTAGATATATTCTGAGTTAGGCTGAAAGCCAAAAACGTATACTTCACTGACGGGTTTGTAATTAGCTGACGGCTGATATGACACGACTTTGACTGTTGAAAGCCGGTTGTAACTAAGAAAATAATTCGTACAGTTGCCGCGTGCTACTCGCTTGTACAGATAAGCTTATGTATAGTCAAGTTGTGCTAGTGAATATATAGGACTGAGAAATATAGGTTGTTACCTGATGTAACCGCGAAATTGACGTACCTCTAAAGATGCTAGAACGTTTTTATTCACATCAATGCAAAAAACTCAAAAGTTTTTTTCAACGGAATTCTGTGATAAGATTAAAGACTAACAGCAGTCATAAGATGCACAGTTCTGTGTGGGCGTTTTACAAGATAACGCATCTTACGTTTGAAAAAAAAATTTGCTTGATTTTGACTTATTTTAATTACAAATTTAATGATACGTTGAGTGCAAAATTCTGAAAAACTATGAGGGATTGCTACAAGAAAATTAGGTACAAATAATGGTACGTTAGTGTGAAACTTGTACAGGGATTCTTCTATATGAAAATTATGTTGCTTTAAAATTAATATTTTCGAAACGTCTGTATAAATATCAGACGCTGTCTCAAGGGCACGGTCTACAACCATTTTCACCGTTTTATTTTTATTTACATATTTAAACCAGACATTTAGACATAAATTGCGACTAAATTTTGCTCTTAAGCAATTTATTTAGCCCTCATATTTTTTGCGTAACGCCTCGTAAATGTAATAATCTGCATGCTACAATTTTATGTACGACACTAAAACCGACTGACATACCAAACTAAAAAAATTCACAATGGGGTAACGATGTCGCAGGCTACAAGTTCTCTTACATAAAACAAAAATAAAATATTTTGTACTTAAATAAGAGTGCTGAAGTTTGAAATGAAAATTTTAAATATTCAACAATGTTTTAAAAATACAAAACTGTTTTATTTTGTGGCTTTATAAAGGATACTTTGTAGCTAACAACATAGTTATTGACTGTGAATTTTTTCAGTTTGGTATGTCAGTCGGTTCGAGAGTCGTAAATAAAACCGTAAAATGCAAATTTCGGATTTACGAGTAATCACGCACAAACAATGAGAGATTAAAACTTTCATAAGAACGAAATTTAGTCACAATATGTGTCTACAACCAAAAAAAATATCTCCTACAATAATAAAAATAACAAGCTGGCAATGTAAATTTCTTTTTACCGCGCCCTTCTAAGCGCCATGCACCAACAATTTCACAGTTTTATCAGTGCATTAAACACTGTCCAACTCTTGCACTTTACATTGAGAGTAATTTACGACGAATATATATATATATATATATATATATATATGAATATATATATATATATATATATATATATATATGGAACCGTTATATATATAAATATAAATAAATAAATATATATAACGGTTCCATTGTTTTCGTACAAGAGCATGTCAAAGTAGTGATTTTGCTACTTCCGCTAGTTACCCTTAGTAAACACTATTCAAACTATAGAAATGAAATAATGTTGAGTGAAAGTAAATGTGATTATATACAGAATGACACCTTTGTTATTGAATGTAAAATTAATTAAAGAAACGCAAGTACTCAAGTATATACAAAAATTTTGGCACATTCAAAAATTTTTTTTTAATACAAAATTAATTTACGTGAATTTACAATGGTTAATGTATTTACTTTCACTCCTAATTAAGTCATTCATATCGTTTGAATACTATTACTTTGCGTAAAGTAGCTGAAATTATCCAAATAGCTTACTTTGACATATGCATATGCGAAAACTATGGGACCGAAAAATATTTACTTGTAGAAAATTACGATAAATGTAATGTTAAAGAGTTGGAAATGGTTTGGTACAGTTACTAAACTACGAATTTTTCAATGCGGAGCATCCTTCTGTATGGATTTTATTTTTAATGTAGTGATATAGCAAAGATTCAATCAAAAAGAACGTTGTAAGTTGCGTATTGAGTATTTTAAATTTTAAGACATAATTTTTTAAATTGTGCACCCTAGAAATTCATTACGGCAACTACAAAAAATAATAGTATTGCATTTAATTAGATTCTTTCTTATAGTATTAAGGAGCTGTTCTTGAGGTTTTGTGGCGTGTGGAATCGAAATTGAAATAATGTTTTTATGTTCGATATGATTGCTATGCAGGGGTTTTTGTGACATTCAAAATACATAGCGTTCCTATGTCTAATACTGAACATATATTTTTATAAATTTGAGTGTATTGACATTTAAAAAGTTGCTCGTTGCTCCATACTAACATGATGTTATCCCTCTCCAGCGCTTAAGACCTAGATGTTGAGTGCTGACCAAAATCTCTTCACTCACTCATTTTCTTGACGAGATAATTTCGGTTGAGAATATTTACAAAGGTACAGGAGTGTACGTGAATGTCTTACAGAGCCGAGTTACTGGTGAGATGACTGCTCTTCAGTTCTACGACTTAAGCCTAGAGCCTATGGCGAGGCGCGATGAATTCGCTAAGTCGCTCTTACCTCTCTGCACTTATGTAGCTTTAACGTGCAGAATACATTCATCCAGGTGACCACATTAAGTGCACTGCCTACTTGAGAGCTGTGTTGAGAGCTAAGATACTGATTTACATCCCATATTATAGGCGAGGTTCAGTCGTCTTTCAAGATGTCGCTTTCGGACAGAAACCATTTTCTGCATTGAATAGTGTATTGCTACCCGAATAATAAAAACGCTGGAAGAAAAATAACGCAATTGTCTTTTAGAGCGTTTGACTATGTAACTACTTATTTGTTCATAGTTTTCAGGGTATTGAAAAAGCAGCCGAACAAAACAGTCAGCGGTTGCATGTATGTTGGTACGACAAGTATTGAGGCCTACTTTGAAGTTAACATGCAAATCCCTATTCATAATAGCGCCAGAGCCCTGGTGTAGGAATCGACCATAATTGAAAGAGTGAGATGAAAAAGGAAAAAAAAAAAATCCGTCTCGGCCAACTTACGGGAAAACGAGAAAAACTATTTTGCCATTTAATCGTAGGTTGAAAGGGGGAAAACTTACAGTTAGATATTTGCTTGTTATGATTTAAGGAAATAGCACATTACCTGATATATCTTTTACGTACACAAAGTTACAAACAATGAAAGTTGAAGGAATGTTTTCCTTTATGATTTTAATGAGTCCAGAGCACTCTAAACTCCATGAAAAAATAATTTAATTTTTTTTTTGTAATACAAGTACTATAAGAATGTTTTAGCTTGTGGACACACGCCATTGTTCACGTTATGTTGACCAAACTTGTATTAAATGACCAAGTTCAAAAACAGGAAAATAGCATTCTCAGAGGAATTCGGTCAGTTTTTTCTGGGATTGCTGTTTTATGTTTTTGTAATTTGTCATTTACGATGCCGTTGCAGTGTTTCAGGTACATATATGCAACCCGCATTAACCCCACATAAATTAAGGCTAATCTTACTGACGCACTGATTTTAATTGAATTGACAACTGTAACATCGCGCTACAAAATTGTCTGGTAGTAGAACATTAATAATTTTATACATGTATTAAGTAGGTTTACTGCTTTTCTTTCAGAAGTTAATTTTCTTCCATAAAGTTTTAATTTTACACAATCTTCGCAAAATTATGTGACTGTCAAAACTATACTATTCTGATATTTACATTAAATAATATTGAACCCCCGTACTGGCATAAGACAGTTCACAGTAAACTAAAGGTGCTTTGAAGTATATAATGAACTCTGTAAACACCCCTCGGATTTTTTTTACCTTTGCAAAATTTGTGAAGTATGGCAGGTTTTCTGCATTTTCATTGTACTTTAAAAATACATTAACTTTCCCCATTCCCATAGGCTTCGTTTAGTATCTGGTATTTGTTTCGATATGAATTTTATCGTTTTTGTATATTGAGTAGTGTTTACCACGAGTATGTTCTAAATACATTATAATTTTCACTGTGACACTTGTGTCATTACGCATAAATTAATGGGTATACACTTTTACGAGTGAAAGGGTTTCACAGGTACTGTTAACGACTGTATCTACGCTATATGCAAATGTAATGTATTGATTTTTCTGCAAACTAAACACAGCCTCACTACATGGGATTAACTTACGTAATCCACAGACATGAGCTGAAATTAACGATCTTAGCGGCTTGCCGTAACCACCCCTTCAACTCCATTTTATCACCCAAGAATTTCATGGCTGGGGAATATTTATAGCTTCTTTTATGATATCCTTGCACATAAAACTGCACATTTAACAGTAAAATTATTCAACAAGAAGTTATATCGGAGCCTGGAATCGACCTACATTCACCGAAATAAAAGCCGCGCTTATTTATGAACGTATAGAGTATTCAAATTTCAGTAAAAGATAAAAAGACAGCATGACCGAAAAAGGTGGTGGGGTAACAAACAAATGAACTCCAATTGACGTGGTCCTCGCCATCATGATTTCCAAATGTTCCATGAACTATTAAAGTCATTTAATGGCGTGGCCGATTCCTTGCTGTTTTCTTTCTATTCCAGCCGATTGTTTCGTCTCCTATGACCTTTAGCTGTCTAGGAGACGGTAAACCCTACTTAAATTATTACCTTAGACAGTTTGATTTCTGTAAATAGAATACACATGTAAACATTATTTTGTAAATTAAATTATATTGAAGCAGGGAGTTAGAATATGATATAATGGAACATTCGGAGAATACGAAGTAATATATCAGAATATTTGAAGATAACATTGCAATGAAAAAACAATGTTTGGCTTTCTTTTCATATCAATACGTATCCATAAGAGTTCTTGGTCTGCAGAAGAATTCCTCTGTTTAAAGCCTACTTTCCGGAGGAAAAAGTAGGCTTGCAAGATACTTTTCCTACATGTGTGTCTCTGTGGGTATGTGTCTGTGTGTGTGTTGGGGTGTGTTTGTGATATCTTATAGACATTTGAATCCTCTGACCGAATTTTATCAAACTTGGTACACACATAGACTTGGAAACCTGACTTTATTTCTGTGTGTTTCGATCATGCCGTGTTCTTATTTAAAAAAGTGTAGCCATTGTTATATTTTGTGAAGTGAAGAGATTTTGTCAGCACTTAACACTTAGGTCTTAGCTCTGGTGAGGGATGACATGATTTGAGTATGGAGCAGCGCTGGAATGAATGGGCAAGGGAAACGGGAGATACCCGAGAAAACCCACCGGCCATCGGAGTCGTCGATTCCCACATGCGAAAATTGGGGGACCGACCCATCCCGTACTCTATAATTTATACATTACGGGACATATTTGAGGTAATAGTTTTTTTACGAATTTCATCAAACTAGGTACACATACAGTAGTTAGTAAAGTGACTTGACTTTTGTGTATTTTAATCATTATACGTTCATATTTTCAAAACAGCGCGTTTTTTAAGTTTTGTGTAAGATATAGGCCTATCTCAGGAAATATTTTTTCGTATGTCATGAAACGAGATAGATACACATGTGCTACTTAGGTTGACTTTGAAGTTTATTGGTCATATAGTGAGCATATTTTTAAAATGGCGACCTTTGGAACATTTTGGAACGTATGGAATACCTGATAAAAAAAACCTACTTCTCTGATTTTTGTCACACTCAGTACATACATAGTAGGCCTACTCAGTTAGATAATTTAAATGTTTAGTGATTTTATTTTCAAAATGTCGGCTATTTGAACATATTTCGATCGCACGATATATCTAAGGAACCACTTTTTAGAAATTCATAAAACTCATTTCACATATTGCACTTTGTAATATGACTTGTATTTTGTGTATTTTTTGCTCTTTCTTTTTCCATTATATCGAAATTGCATCTATATGAACATTTATTGGACACACGAAATATCTGAAAACCGACTTTTCATAATTTTATCAAACTCGGTACACATGTATTACTAAGTGAGGTAAGATGACTAGCGCATTTTGTTCATACCGTGTTCATATTTACACAGTTGCAGATTTGGAATGATCTTGACTACATGGTATGAACCATTAGTCAGAATTTTGTCTAGCACACGTAGTGCCTAGTGCAGCGACTTCAGTTTTATGTATTTGGTTCGTCCAGTATTCAGTTTTTAAAATGGTTTTAAAAATGGTCTAACTTTGAACTTTTTTTTATCACGTTGAATATCTAAGGACCATTTTACAATGTTACTTCAGACGTGTTGAGTTTAGGAATTAACATTCCCGGAAGATTTCATGACATGTATACGTAACTTACATCCATTTGTTTCAATAACTACGGAACCGATATAAAACAAATTTAATATTTATGCACTTAACTATCCAAGCTTTGATGTTTTGATGTGCTAGGTCCATCATTGTTGAACAGAGCCGAGAATATATTCCTAAGATACTGTTACATATTTATAGATAAACGTGACCGATTTTAACTTTTAGGGTTACTTTGCACCCTCGTCGAGTAAGGTAGACTCATTTATTGTGTTAGTCGGTTACTGTTTTTAATTAATCGACAGTTGTAATACTGACTTATACTAAGTAATTTTACCCCACCGCAGTATTCGTGACAGTTACTGTGCATATTGAAATGATTACCTAATAGTACTGCATTATAATTCTGTCCTCTAATTATTAGCAAATATTTGTACTTAGCATTATACACGATGTCCGTTAAATTAGTGTAGATATTTCGGCGGCTTTAATAAAATGTCCGTACAAGTATTCTGATGTAATAAACATTAGCTCGAAAATACTTCCTTACAATTGAAATATAGGAACTTCATGCGTTCAAAATCATAACGATAACGGTAGGCCATAATCGAGTGTTAGTGAAAAGATTGTAGTCAGCATTTAACTTCTAGGTCTTCAGCGCTGATGAGGGGAAGCGAGAGATGACGACAAAACACGCCGACCAGTGGCATCGTCGAGCACGATATCCACATACGAAAATGCGGGGACCTACGCAGCTGGGAGCCAAACCCGGATCGCTGTGGCGGGAGGCGAGTGCTCTAACAGCTATGCCAACCACTGCCCCATCGATCGTGTGGATAAAGGAGGGAGAAGAATTTAGTTTAGCTTTAATAAAATCTTTTTCATTACCGATTACAAAACAAAGCAGAGGAAAATGTAGCCGGACAATACGTTCTGTCGGCATTACTAAAGCTAAATAAACAAATGTTTGAAGAAAAACTTAATTACGTTTACGTACCGAAGAATAAAAAATTACGAGTATACTAGCTATAAAAAATAAACAAAAATATACTTAGAAAATTAAATCTATCATATATAAAATTTGATGTGTGTACATGTGTATGTATACATGTACGTATATATACGTATGTATATATGTGAGTTCGATAAATTCCGATACCTTTTGAACACTCACCATGTAACTTGGCACATATATGAATTTTTTTCATGTAGAATTTTTTATGCCATACATTTTACTCTAATTTTCTAACTCGTCGCTAGATGGCTCTGCAGCGCATCAACTCCTATACTTAGCTGCCCCTTGTGGCGTACAGAACATATTGGGGTAGGGTTCGCAATTCTTCCAACAACCATTTTTATATATACCCTAGCAAGACAACAATGTCTGACGGCTTCTGCTAGTAACTTATAAAAAAAATGTCGGATTTCGAACCATGCACGTACTGTATTTAATGTATTATTAACATTTTTGTATAAATAATTTACTTGCATACAACTTAATTTACGTTATATATGTTGACGTATGCAAGTTAACTTAGTAAAATAGAAATATTGAATAGCTATATCAAATTGAAGAGTTATACATATGTGTATTTAATCTCTACCCTCTATAAAAACGGCTTTAAAAGCGAATTAATTAACAACGTAGTATTTTACATCATTAGCAACTTCAGCCTGCCGCAGAATTTACGGATACCGTCAGTGTATTTTGCAACAAAACAAGGTAATTACGGCTTTGACGAATAAAATATATGAACCGTTGCTAAAAACACAGTAAAAATAATTGGCAGTCATCAAACGATCCTGACAGTAATTTTTACCCCAAAATTTTAATTTACATATCATAAGATGGCACTCCAATGGAATTTTTTAGTTTAGTACAGAATTTCGGGGATATTGATTAAAAATACTGGGAGTACCAGCCCACTTTATCAGCTATACACTTTTTTTTTTAAATTCAAACAAAGCGAGGTTTAAACAATTTATAGGTCATTCGGGATAAAGTGAGCAGTAAAAATTTAATTTTGGAAAAATATCATCAGCCATTATTGCATATAATGCAACATTAACTATACTCTCTTTACTGCTTGTATAGTTGCGGATCCTAAACCAAACATGACATGCTTTAGAGAAACAAGATTAATACGGACATTATACTATTATTTTTCTTTTTAAATATTTCTCAAAAGCATGGCATCTCCAAAAAGTTAGGATTTTAAAAGTAATTGATTCGCATAAACATTTAGGATCCCAAAACGATGCAGCAATAAATTGGACATGTTACACTTTGAAAATGTCTTAGGACATGATATTCTCTTAATTTCTAACATGAGTGTAATTGCAAACACAAAAACAGTTCAGAAAGCTTATGTCTTGTCGAAATAAACAGTTTTCGCCAAACTCCTTAAAGGCGTAGCATGAATGCGTAACAGACAGTATGTCTAGTCGTGTAGGCTACTTGCGGTACACATGCTGACGTAGTAGTGTGGGTTGCGATCGTGGGTGAGCTGCATTAAAAAAAAAGTATTTCGTTATAGCAATGCATACCACTGTACTGTACACAAGTAATGTAATTTAACAAATAAAGACATGAACAGCCTAAAAATAACAAACATAAAAGCGTTTTTATGACTTTAGAATCAGCAACAAGCATAATGAATTTCTCGTAGGAATACTGATAGAATGAATGAAGAGATTCTGACGGCTCGTGACATTTAAGATTATGAAAGCCAAATAGGGGTTACATGGTGTGAACATGGAGTTGCACTGGGAATGGAGGATAAGGAAAATGGGAGATCCACGATAAAAACCACCGGCCAACGTCATTGTACCGGCACGTTCCCACATGTGAAAATTGGTGTGACCCCCGGCGGTAATCAACACCGTATTTCCTTGTAGGGAGACACGCATCTTGACTATTCCGTGGCGGTTGTGCTGTCATGCTTTGGAGAAACAACACTGATACCGACACTTTACTATTATTTTTCTTTTTCAAGTATTACCTCAGGAAGTTATTCGTGTTTGTTTTACAATCAACACGACGAACGCAATACATTTACACATATTTCAGCTGCCTGGGTCCTACCATTTTCGTTCACAACTGCTACGACATATACGCAGAACGCTAGAAACAAACTGATCTGCAACTTTAACAGTATTGTACTTGTTGTCTACTGTGAATGAAATCAGGACGGCCGGAGCCAGGGATCTAACCCAGGTTCTTTCCGAATGCTAGTCTAACGTGTTACCATTGCGCCACCTCGCTCGGTCGAGAAGATGTAGTTGTAGAGGAAGAAGAGTTGGAAGAGGAAAGAAGTAAGTTATGTTTCGGTGCGATATAACAACGCCTTGCAGGAGTCGTGCGGGCGTGAGGAGATAGCGCATGCCAATTATCTGGGTGAGTTCACAGCCACAAGGCTGCCTCCACGCCCTGCACCGTCTCGCGGGCGTATCTCTGAGTGCGTCTAGCCGCAGCTGTATCTTGTACACCATCCTTCCACCCCTTGCCATACCATCCACCTTCACCCGAGGAGGGCTTCTTATCACGACACCGGAGACGTCGCGCCGCCGAGCCCAACAGCAGCAGAAACAACCTGAGATAACCTGCCACATCCTCTCCACCTTACCAGGCAGCATTTATAAGAGTACTAACTGAAGACCATTGTTTTTGTAGAAAACATTTCTACACCAGTGCACATCTGCTCCTCTGCTTCATAGTCAGCGATTGGCTGTAACTAGAGATGGTGGTACATCGCGAAAAAAATGTTTTGTGCCAACATGCCCTTGAAAACGCTGTAGTTTCTTGCAGCATATGTGATTGGCAAGGACCCCGTTTATTCGCGAAAACAAATTTGCCCCAGTCTGTTTCAGTGCCTTACGTGCACATCTGCAATTCTGCTTCATGGTTATTGGCAGCGTGTCTGTATGAAGAGCCGTATCTCATTTGACTGAGCCAATTACAAAAACTTTCCTGCAACACCACATGTCTGTGATTTGCCGGTAGAATCCCCAAGGCTCGCGACAGTTAAAATATCCAATCACTGACCACGAAGCAAAACTGAAGATTTGCACGTAAGGCACGGAAACAAAGTGAGGCGAAATTCTTTTCGCGAGAAACAAGTGTCTCTAGTGATTATGTGATGTACGTTTGACAGACCGTAGTTATCTGCAGACCAATAACGAGCCTAAAATATTATAATATCGAGATTCTTATTGGCCCAGTCGAATAGGGTAACAGCTCCAAGTACAAGCGAAAGCCTGTAATCTTCTGGTAAGCTAGAAGTACGTTGAAACCCAGCAAACAGTCAAGTTTTCCCCCGTCAAACCACCATCTCTAGTTGCAACCGTTACTTGTCATAAAGTTTCACTGCAAATCACAGACGTGAGTTATCGCGGTAACACTCTGATTGGCACAGTCAAATGGGAAACGTCGTTCCACATATTCACCCTTACAATAACAACTAAGCAAAACTGTTGCGGTGCACGTAAGTCACTGAAACAATTTGGTACATATAATTTTTTTCGCACAAATCAGTGGTCCCTAGTCCTAACTCTCCACTAAAGAAGTACTGTGGCGGGTACGATATTTATTTTAAAAAAGGACAACAATCCAAATTTGCAGTCGGAAATCTCTGCATTGTTCCTACAACAACCTGTCCTAAGGAAGTATCAGTACGTTTTGTAAGAGAGATGCCCTTTGCTACATTAAAAATATTAAATTGTTACTTCTGTAGAACATATTTTTTTAGAAACAATCTAGATAGTACTTACTTACAACCGATATTGACTGCAGTCCCTATTTTAACGTAAGTATGGTACCTACAGCAATACTTTTCATTCAATGAATGTTAAACAATTATAACAATATTTTTCCCGAAGATGCCCGAAGTAGGCTAAAATTCCTTTCTCCCTAATTAATGCCAACGTCAGAACACGAAATTGAGCAAAATCTTAAATTTTAGTAATATGTTCATAATTGATTTATTACAGTTAACTTTTTAACATACTTAATAAAACTTTTGTTAATTACGTGTATTATTATGTATGCGTAGTTTAATTTAGTTGTTTTTTCACTGTAACATTTATTTTTCGTCACATAAGTTGCCCGTCGGAATAGGGTAGCTTCAACCATCTTTGATTAGCATTGTTTTCTCTACTCGAGTTACGATGACCTGCCGCCATACGGGCAATTGCAGTTTTGCCAATTAGTGGCTTTGGTTCCTGTCAAACCAGAAGTCTTCAACATGTTTAGTTGTTTAGTTGAACTATTATTAATTTTACTATAGGTAAGGAAGACGTTCGAATATTTTAAGGACGAGTTTGGCAAGGGACGATTTTAGACTCTAATGGTCTGTTAAAATGAGAGATGTCAATATAAGTTAAAAATAGGTTTATTAAAACTTTTATTGAAAACCTGTAATTTCAGCTTATTAGTTACATTCGCAAAAATTTAAATCCCTTCAATAATCACGAAAGCTCTGTAAACCGGGAATAACTGATTTTTCCTCCGTACCGACACCAACACAGCTAGCGGATTGTAGTGTCCCTTGTCAAACCACATTTAAGCTTCCAAACCTGTTGTATAATTAATCTTACTGTGGTTGAGAACATTCGGCAGTCATATTTCATAGCGTTTAAAACTAAGCAGTTTCTTTTAGTGAAGATACACCCCTAATCCGATAAAATCAATAAACTTTCTGGCTTCAAAAACTTGGAAGTTTATATTGACTCATTAGGGTCATGAATTTCTCGCGAAACAAACTTTGTAGCAGTTTCTTTTTCAGTGACTTACGGACACGTCAGCAGCTCTGCTTCGTGAAGTTTTGTCTTTTATTAGACTGTGCCAATCGCAATAAGGTAACTGCAGAACCACACGTCTGTTATTTGCGGATATGACCTCAAGACACTGGAGAAATAAAATATCCAGTCATTGTATATGAAGCAGAACTGCAGATGTGAACGTAGGCACTGAAACAAATAAACATTATAACAACATTCTTGACAGTTTATTGTATTGCAACCAATTACAATTTTTTTACTACGTTTTTGTAATAAATACGTACCTTTCAAACTTAAACATTTATTAATGAGTGCAAAACGTTACACCAAAAAGCGGCCGTATTTATTACTCAGCACGTCACTCGAACCAACCGATAGGAGAACAGTAGCGACGATATGTCGTTTGAAACAACACATGAAATTAGTTTACTTTTAACGAGCAGGGACTACAACCGGAAGGTGTTCAAAGATCGTGAAACCGCTACAGAAAGATGGACATATTTATGTGAAGTACTTCCGCATCAACTGTGACAGCTGCCTTTGACACTAGACGTAGCAAAACTACCAAGCATTTGGTAACTAAAATTCCTATTTAGCAGCCAGTTATAAGTGTTTTTTTCTTTGGATCCCAATCGAAGAATTTCTTTTGTTCGGAAACGGATGGCTGCCCACAAATTTGCAAACTTTGAAACAAGATCGCGATGCATTTCATTTGAAACGGGCGCTAAAAGTTACCATCGCAGTGTTAAAATTACTGTGTGATTTTTTTTTAATATTCTGTTTTATCAAATTTTTGACGCATTTAAGCAAATTTAAGAAATTTCTTTAGTTACATTGTTGGTAACCCTGCCGACAGGTTCATTCAACTGCTGATTTGTTTCTCTCCTGGGTACACCAATTTAAAGTTGAATTTTTCGGGCTACGTCCAGTTGTACATCTTAGCGTTTGTTCGAATAATGAAGTATCCTTCCTATAGATTATCCCAAATTTTTGTGCCAACATAGCCTTGATAACACTGTAGTTTCTTGTGATATGTTTGATTGGGTGACATACGTCTAACACAACGCAGCTATCTGCAGACCAATAGGAGGCATCAAATATTACAATAGCTGGATTCTTATAGGCTCAGTCAAATAAAGTAAGAGCTACAAGTCAAAGCCAGTAATCATCTGGCAAGCAGTGGCGAATCGTGGGTTGTTGCCAGGTAGGGCTGCAGTTGCCAAGAGCTGTACAGGGTTGTGCGCTTGTTGACTCTACAGCCACTGACACGCTGATATGCAAGTGCCCCTTACTACTGAGTGGTCACAACACATCTAGTAACCGGCAAATATTTCATGGTCGTTGGTCTATGGGGCGTTCATCAAGAGTGTACTGTACATTTCCGACTATCTGCAGCCCCACATGGCAACAACTCACGAGCCGCCAATGAAGCTAAACGTGTGCTGAAATCCAGCAAACATCAGTCAGGTTTTCCCGCGATAAACCGTCAGCTCTAATTATTCCTTTTCAAGCCTCTTTTCTTTTTATTACGAGTTTAATTAGATTACTATTTTTTTTAGATAAAACCGACCAAACAGAAATTTGATAAAATTTACGTAGATTAAACCACTGGTTACAATATAACACTTAAAATGTATGCATTTATCCTACTTCCCCTACAAGCAAACTCCCAGTGAAATGTAAGTAAATATGACGGGAGAATATGAATTTGGTTTATTATAAATGTGAAAAGGAAATTTTGGTACATTTTTCGTCGGCATATACCGAAGGGAAAAGTACGGACACATTTTTAGAGCATGTCTGGAAGATAAAATCTTGCATGCAAGTAAGAACTATTATGCAGCAATTTATCATATTTGGGTATCATTATGAACAGGCATAAAACTTTTTTAAAGAGGAAACAGTGAAAATAAATTAAAGTCGAAGAGTCACGTAAAATGAGCAAGGAAGGACGATATGATTTTTTATGACTAGCTTGCGAGAAGTTTTCCTATAATTTTGGAAGTTGTTTGGTTAAGCGCTACTTCGGTTGATATGGTACTTAAACATTCTAGACATCTATCCAACATGAGCTCCTGAAACTTTGACCTGTTTCCAAACCAAAGGATTACTACCAGGAAAGCGTTTCTAAACCCAAAAGACGCATTTGTCGAGGAAGATTCATCCGAGTCAACCTGGATTTACGGTTTTTCTTCCAAAAATCTGCCGTATAGAAAATCTATTTAGTAATCGTACAGAAAATATTGTGTTAGTACACTTCCATAATAACTATTGTGTTTCTTCCTTGATTATTTTCTCCTTAGTAGTCAGCCATCTGAAATGATCACTCATTTCTTCTCAATGATTCATGGTATGAATGAAAACCTATTGTCTATACTCGCTGTTGCATGAAATGTAAGAAAATATTTCAAATTAACACTTATGGAAAAAATGTATTAAATCCAAGTCGCAATGAGCATTTGCCAGTAAACAACTGCTAATGGCTAGGGACGGAAAATATACGGGTTCACTGGCATGCACGCTAGCCCTGTAGGCCTGTACTCAAGCATATACAGATAAATAAAAGGTGACACATTATGGTTTGTTTTCGTCTTGTTTCCGAACTGTACTGAAGAAAACTAACAAATTATATTACAGTTCACGTAAGCTCTGAATTAGTATTTTGAAGTGGTGAAATAAAAAAGTAACTGGAATTTAAGATAGCACGTCTGCGTAAAAATCAGTGATTTCAGGTAAGTTTAAATTTTTTGTGTTAAGAACTTTACATCTATAATTCCTGAGTTTATTATTTTACTTTTGCAGGAAAGTCTTTTAATGCTGTCCGTTCTCACTTGGAACAATATTAATATTTCATTTTTAACAGAAACCGCATCACGCACGCTTCCTTAATTTACAAGACGTGTAACTATCATATAACGATGATGCGAATCGACTAACATTGCTGACAAACCCGCTACCAAACCTCAGAATATTTAGAATACAGAAGTGAAATAACAGATAGGACGGCGAACTCAGTCACACACGTCAGCAATATGGCTTCCCTGGCCAGCAACATGGCGGATAAGCCTACGACCAATCAGAAGGTGGCTGCACTGCTAGCAGGTGACCAGGCTAACATGAAACCTGTCGTAACATGCAGGAACCAAACATACACGGGGCTTGTATCAAGAAACTCCGGGAGCCAATAAGCGGTAAAGTTCGCCTGTATCAAAAGAGCCGCCACGTCATTTGACGTCAGTATTACTATTTAGTCTGAAACCAAACCCGGCATTTTCGTGCCGTCCCGACGTCAAAACGAAACCAGAATTTGCAGTTCTTCTTTATCCTTGCTCGCCACGTCGCTTGGTAGCCGCTGCCAGACGTGGTCACAAAGAAAGATGTCACTTAGCCAATAAAACATAACCCAGATATCCTTATATTTGGCGGTCTGACGTCCGCGGATATAACAGCACATGACAGATGACGTGACGTGGTCAGCGCAGTCGGGAGCACGGGACGCCTTTGTAGTGCAAGCCATTGTGCTGGCCATTTTGGTGGATTGTGTTGCCTTCGAGTCTCCGCGGGCGAAATTCCCGCACGTCCATTCACGTCCCGGGGCCATTCATAACATTCATTTGTCAAGTGTACCCAGCCGCTAATCAAGATATTGATTGACAGCCATCCAGAACTGTTTCCATCGTCTATCACTTACGAACAACGAACGGGAATTGTAATACATGCCGTTCTGAAAGAACCTCTTTGCTCACGCTTATAAACGCTTTACTTAAGTACAACCTCTTAATACTTAAATTTAATTTTTTTATGCGCGTCTGACGGCCGAGGTGGGAGGAAATGCCAAAGTTGACCCAGGAGCGCAGCCTCTATGGACAAGTCCAAAAAATTTGGAAAAGTGATTCAGTTCGGGGTAGTATTCAAACCATAGTTTTGCTCCTGTTATATTTTCTCTGAACGTTACCAATAAATACCGAAAAAAACTGCGGGTTCACTGACCTGTAGACTAACTTCCAATAATAGCTCTGTGCTCTACCAGACAGCAGTTTCGCATTGGATACTAGCTGACGCAGTCAAACTACATGATTTGGCTGGTATATTTTTGGCTGAAGACTCTCTAGAAAGTGTAAAATAAGCCGAAAAACAATTGCAAAAGTGACTCAAACTTACACTTGTGTGAATTATGACTAGGGACCTGAAAAATTCGCGATTCTTTTGGGAACAAGCTATAATTCCAACTACTATAAGTTACTGTTACTTTCGCAATTGGCTCTCGACTATTACGACACTTCCTGGAAGTGACAGAGCCAATAATAAAAACGTAACTAAATGAAGGCCCATTTCACTGTGTCAGTGAACAACCAACGTGTAATTACTGTCTTCTTGAGTTCACACATATTCTTTGAGTCTATCCTAAAGGTCAGTGAACCCGCGAATTTTTCCGGTCTCTAAGTATGGTTTAAACTTGAGACGCAATGGTCGACCTGCATCTCATTTGTCTCCCGTCACGTTTGTTATTTTTACGCATATTTGGTTTTATTCTACATCAAAATTATAGCAATGTCTGTTATTGATCAGCGATATGTGGAGGGCTTTGTTATATGAAATGAATACTTACCTTTCACGTTTGTGCAGTTCTGCTTATACCTGGTACGACGATATGAC
>PNEQ01134722.1:0-14743 GCA_003012365.1 Medauroidea extradentata | reverse complement strand
ATGAAGTGCAGAGTCTATTATGATATGAGCTCTATGGAGAAAGAGCAAGAAAAGGTTTGTTTGTTTCCTGATGTGATAATAAATAGGAGAAAGATATATATTGTTTTCATTTATCAATGCAGTGAGTTCCTGGGATAATTTTGATGTATTTAACACTAGGGAGGAGGTAAAATCGGGTAGATTTTATCTGGACCCAACACTACATATGATTCTTGTTTTAAATTTCCACTTCAATACGGCGATTAACAGAAAATCATCGTTTTTGCGCCACTAAGATGAGTGTGGAAACAAATAACACAAGAAACAACAGGGTCAAAATCACTGAATATTGTTGTATTTTCCTGTGCACATTTTAAAAGTTCTTGATACACTAATAAAATTTCATCACAACACTTTTTTTTTTTTTTTGGCATTTACAAGTGTAGACAAAATTTGTTTTATTTTCTTATATCTAAAGTGGTTATTTGTTAACATGAAATTTGGATCAAAACAAAAGATTTCAAACAAAAGCTAGTCATTGCTACTATGTTGGTTCTCAACCATCAGTACACAGAAATTCATATTATTAAGATGCCTGTAAACTTTTCAAGCCCTTTTAGCACCTGAAAATATTTTCAAGCACTTTCAAGGGCCGTTGAATTCTAAAAAAAAAAAACAATTTCAAGCCTTTTCAAGGAGTTTCAAGGAGCATGGGAATCCTGCATAATAATAATAATAATTTAATAATAATAAAACACTGTCAGTTTAGAAATTTTATTGCAATGAGTAGAAATAAACTCTTCCTATGACTTGGAAAAAGTTTGTGATTCCTATCAAATACAACCAAATGTACGAGGAAAAAGATTACCTGAAAATAAATTACACGACCAAATTTTAATAAACTGTTACATTATAATAACACAGTAACAAAGTGCCACATTTGTCACATTATTTATACCACAGTACAATGTACAAATGTGCACATACTAAATATCTGCTTGCTAGTGCATTATAGGAAGAATTATGGTTTAATCCAAAATGTGGTGATCTGGACAAGCCTTTAGCAGGATACTAATGTTAATAAGTTTTCCTTATTAGGTATTTCACTTTTACGTATGTATGTGATATAAGGAGTTCAATTAGTTTACTGTAAAGGAAAGCTCCTGGTTTCCAGGATATTCTTGTAATGTTACTGTTTCAGTTATTTGAAATTTGTCGAGCAAGGGTAACATTGTCTTCCACGTGGATGGTCCCCCTGTCAACATATTATAATGAAACCAGTGTATTTATTTTGACGATGTACCTCCTCTGACGCATAACCCTGAAACACTGTCATGCAGACCCATAAGCTGCATTGTATCAAGCCTCTCCACCCTTCCTCCCAGTGTGTATTTAGCAGTGGTCAACCAGTGTTTATTAAGTGCTAAACAAGAAAATAGGGGAAGTTGTGTGCCGCTTGTATAGTTAGCACCAATATAAACAATTCTAGAATTCAATTTATGTGTCACCATCACAAACAGTGAACTAACTACCATTACCATTCTAGCCGGATCACTACAGTCAAGTCTTTTGTAATTGGATTTATTTGCTTGGGCATACTCCATTGCGAAATAAATGACTGTCAAAAGAAAACTAAAAAATAAGACAAGAAAACATAAATAAGCAGAGTATGCTTTAGTCATCAGGATACACACACAACATGAAATTCCGAAACTGGAATTGGGTCAGATGAAACAAGGCACAAACAGAATATAAAAGAAATAATAAAAACATAAAAAAAGAAACTTATTTTACATGCGACACAATGATGAGACGAAACAAAACACAAAGCTGTCGGACACAAACAGAAAAAAATGTTGGTCGCACTCGTATTCCTGAACCCTGTGTGTCTACCTGATGACGGGAACAGATTCCAGTTCCTGAAATGTAATTAATACTGACTGTTTGGAAAACTACTGTGTTTTGTTTCGTCTCATCGTTTGTGGTTTTTTCTGTTTGCCTCCTATCCTCCAGGGGCTAGCCTACCTAACCTGGTAATGCTGATCTGATTATATAAAGAAAATAGCCAAGTCTACTTGGAGAATACTTAGAGGGTAGCAACAAGAATTACAATAAAACATTACATCACAAATACAATAAAAATTATGTGATCAACTTATAACAAGCACTATGCTCAAAAGTTGGATTACATTTTCAAGAAGGCTTACTTTATTAAAACAGTGACACACAAGACAAGAAGCAATAATTAAGTCACACCAACTGTTGCAGTCCTGTTACTAGATTTAATGAACATACACTGCAGAAAAACAAGACAATAATTAGTATTTAGTACTCACACAGGGTATGCGAACAGTAGCCAAGTCAGATTTAACATCTATATCTTCAACAACACCATAATATTCTGTGCCATCATGGAGCCTAACCTGAAATAAGTAGAGTAATTATATGTTACTACACAGTGTATAACTACAGAATTAAAAGTAGCTAGGCCAGGAAACATTAGCAGAAGCTTTATTGTTTAGTAATAATTTTTATTTGTCTCCAGATCAGCACACTGAAGTCACACTTGCACTTTAGTGTATTTTTGTAAGTCTTATCCTTTGAAAGACAACCTCTAACAAAAAACTGATAAAAGTAATGTAGGGCATCTGTACTGTGTGGGAATTTTGCTACAAAAAAGTAAGACTGAAGGCTTACTTGAAATTACAGTGGAAAAGAGAATCAGAAAAGTGGAAAAATTATCTGTCTGCACAGTTGAAATACATGTTGCCACTGAAATAATGAAGAAGACTTTAGGAAGGCCACAGAACAGATAGTGAATTAAATAAATTTATGACAAAAATAATAGTCTTGGATCTAACAAGGGAAAAATAAAATGGTTACTGTTGTGGTTGTAGTGACTTCAGCAGTCCAGTGATCAAGAATGACTATTTTCACTACAGCAGTGTGTGTCGGGCAAGATAGTGACAAACAAGAGATGGCTTTATGCAGAGAATAGTATGTGCAGAATGAAAGAAGTCTGAGGGATTACAGTATGGTTGAGCAGTGTACTTTATAATATCTAAAGCCAGAAGTCCAGGACCACAATAAATCTTGTCTGTAAATACTGAACAAAGATTAAATATTTACTTTTCACAACAGAGTGAGAGGTAAAACATATTATGTACTCTTTGTAGTTCTAACCAGGTATTACAGCCAGTCTTAATAAATACAAAATGATTTCATAATTTTCACTTATCAGAGGCAGGTTACACATTTTATTCGTAGCACATTCAAGATTGTTACACTGTTATTCAAGGTAAAAAACAGAATTAAAAATAAGAAATGCTGAATAATATAATTTACTGAACTTACTATTTAATGTCTTGCCTACATTCAAAATACTTTCATTAAATGCCATCACCATATTTATTTCAGAATTTGTTTTCCTTGTTTTTGTAAAGACCATGCCTGATAAGACACCCTATTGCACTTAAGCTCATACAAAATCAAGAATGTTGAATAAAGAACACAGGAGAGAACTATGTAATTCTATGGAGCCAGATATTGCTTACGCCCAAGATGAAAAGAAGGGTGAACCAATATTAAATATAAAAATATCAGCAAATAAATAATTAGGTTAAAAGTAATACTTAATATAACACAATATATTTGTAAAACACCTAAACCTGCTAATTTTAAGTATGAGATTTATGTAAGATAAGCTTTGCCTCAAAACTCCTAAAAGCAAGGACGTGCCAACTTTTCTGGAAGGGGATGGGACGAATTAAAGTAGGCCTAAATTTTTTTTACATTTTGGGTTTGATCAACTACAATTTTCTTACTATACAAATAAACAAATGTCATATTTGCAGGCCTATATGTAAATGTAGGAAAATGGGGGAAAAATGGAAAATGTGAGGAAAAGAATTTATTTACTTATTTATTTATATAAGTCTTCTACTGATCCCAAGTAGGTCAAAAGACAAGGGGATATAAAATTTGTTCTATACAAAATACAATTACAACATAAAAGATAAAATATGACAGAATTAAAACAATACACAGTACAGTACATGATACATGGGGTTGAGAGACCCCTATGAAATTATATAATTCAAATATAACACCTAACAATAATAGCGGGATAAAATTATATTTAACACAAAATATTCTAATATAAGATACTCATATTATATAAATGTTGAAAACACATGACATACAACAAAACAGAATAAACACACCATATCTTAGTCAATAACATTATGTATTGTACAGAGTAAGTATAAGTGTAAAAATATAATTACATAGGTGTTCCGTCTATAAAAAGATTGCCAGTAAGGTAAAATGCCATTCCGTACAAGCACATCAGCAGTAATAAGCATACAGGGGTGTTAATATTCCATAAATTCTTCAACTGTATAAAAATTATGTTTGTGCAAAAATTATTTTTACAGTAATAATGTATTTTCCATTGTCTATTACATTAAACAACTCAGTTATTGATAGTAAGTTTACTATATATTTTAATTACTGCATAGTTAGAACCTTTTTTGGAATTTTTTTGAATTGCAAGTGGGTAAGTATATGAAAATAATTTTGAGTTCTCGTGTTGTAAGAATGTATATCTATTAGTTGCAAAAACTTTTAAATTCTTTAAAACATATTTTATTACAGTTAAGATGTATTCACAAGCCATAGGTAGGATGTGTAAGGATTTGAAAAGGAGTTTACGAGAATGTTTGGGTTTTATTCCACCTAAAATCCTTATAGTTTTATTTTTGCAAAAGGAAAACTTTTTTGTATCTGTTGAATTGGTACAAAACACAATTCCATACATCATTCAAGAATCCAAAATATACCACTTTCTTTGCAACCAGTACATTTAAGCATTTAAGTGCAAAATAAGCTGAGTTTAATTCTGAAATTAATTGTTTGATGTGTTCTTTCCAGTTTAATTTGTCACCAATAGTTAGGCTACACCTAAAATGTTGTACTTGTAACTTGATTAATAAGAATATTACTGTGAGATAATGTTAGCTCTAAGGTCGGTTTATTAGTATGAAAAAATATATATTTAGTTTTGTTTGGATTTAGTGTTAATTGACTGAAAACCAAAATTTTAATGCATTTAATAAACCATTTACTTTTTTTTTTGCAGCACCAGTAGATAACTATTTGTTACCAGAATACTAATGTCAGCTGCAAATAGAATAACTTTCCCATATTTTTCCATTTACAGTGGAAAATCAATAACATAAATCAGAAAAAGAAGGCAGCTTAAGATTGATCCTTGAGGTACCTCATACTTAATAATAACTCCTGGTTTGGAGTTTAAACTATCAGTGTATGCATTATTTTTTATGGAAGTTACCTGCATTCTACTGTTTGGATATGAAATTAATGAAATATGATGACTTTTACTGATTCCATAATTCTTAAGTGTCCTTGTGAATATTTTATTATCTCCACAGTCAAAGGATATTGCAAGATCGTAAAAAATTTATATTACATATTGTTTATTATCAAAGACTCTTTAATATTTCTGTTGTAAGTTCATGTGTAGCATGATTAATAGAGATGTTTTTCCAAAACTCAAATTGAGGGGGAAAGAATGAGGGGAGGGAGACACTTTTACTCCTGCCCATCCCTCTTCTAGGCACATCCCAAACTAAAAGTTAACAGTTTCTCAAATAAAACGACAGCTGTGGGGAGCTTGGAAAATCAACAATAGAAAAGCATCTTATTTGCTGATTAGCGTTTATGTGACAATATGCATAGGCCTAATACAATATCATACATGTATAAATATTTTCACAGTACATGTGTAACAAAATTTAATCCACTGACAACCTCTTAACAATTTTCAAATATGCAATTAAGCATCAGTTTTCGGGAATAATTCTAAGTTACTTAGTTCCCATTCTTACTTGAGTTAAGTAATCCTTTTTTTTGCACTTTACACTTTATAATTTTAAAAAAAAGTTGGAAACAAATGTTATTTTATATTGTACTTCAGTTTTTTCTGACGAAAAACTTACTGATAAACTAAGGTAATCATTAAAAAATCTGTTATTTCATACATACCTGAACTTTGCTGCGTGGTTTACCTATTACAACGTGAGCATTTGTCAGTATAAGACCATCTTCTCTGACAATAAAGCCAGAACCATTTGAAACAGTTGACAACCACCTGAAAATAAAAGAAGAAAATGTCATTCACAAAAATCTTTGGAATTAAATATGTGACACACACACCCACTCACACGCATGCACACACACACACATGCATGCACGCACGCACACACACACACACACACACAGAGAGTTATAATTATATGAAGTACAATAAGGGGTAACTTGATTTAGAATTGAAGGAAGATGCGACACCCATATACATGCAACCATGTTCTGTATCATACACGTTGAAAGACAAAGTGGACCAGGATTTGGATCGCTTAGCAGAAATGGGGGTCTTAAAACAGGTCGAGCACTCAGAATGGGGAACACCAATAATACAGATTGTAAAGGATGATAAATCTGTAAGAATTGCTGGTAGTTTTATAGTTACAGTAAATAAGTGTTTGCAAGTTGACAGGTATCCGGTACCAAAAGTGGATGATTTGTTAAGTACTTTAAACGGAGCAAAAAAATTTGTGAAATTAGAATTGTCCAGGGCTTACAATCAAATTAGATTAAGTGAAGCGAGTCGGAAATTACTACCCATCTCTACACACAAAGGCCTATATGAATACCAACGGTTGGTTTATGGGGTAGCATCGGGGCCCAGGTGGTTTCAACGAGAGATGGAGAAGATGATAAAAGGATTGGAGGGGACAGTAGTATTCATTGATGATATTCTAATAAGTGGGGAGAGTTCAGAAGTGGTGTTGGAGAGAACTAAATTAGTATTGAACAGGTTGAGGGAATGTGGTTTAACATTACAGCTAAAAATCTGAAGTAAAGTTCCTAGGATGTATAGTAGATAAGGATTGGTTCCATATGGGTCAGGAAAAAGTGGAAGCGATTGCTAAGGCCTTAGACCAGACGGGGTGGAGCAACTGATGGCTTTCCTAGATTCAGTAAACTATTACCGTATTAAACATTTGTGCCACAAATGTCAGAACTATTAATGCCGTCATATAACCTTCTGAAGAGAGACGTACAATGGGTGTGGTCACAGAAATGTGTAAGTGCCTTTACTAGAATCAAAGAAATATTAGCTTCAGATTTGGTGCTGGCCAGTATGACCCTAGGTTGGAACTGATATTAACCTGTGATGCAAGTAGTTATGGTGTAGGGACCCAGATTAGCCAGGTCGGGAAGGATGGTAGGGATAGGCCGATAGAATATGCATCCAGGTCATTCACAGGTAGAGAAGGAGGCTCTCGCAATAGTGTTTGGCATAAAAAAATATTACCAATACTTGTTTGGTAGACAATTTCTCCTAGTGGCTGACAATAAACTACTGATGTCGACTTTCGACCCCAAAAAGGGAATTCCGCTGATGGCGGCAAATAGGTTGCAGTATTGGGGGGTCTTTTTGTCTGGTTTTACCTATAACCTAAAATTAGTAGTATCAAAGGATAACAAAGCAGATGGGTTATCACGATTACCATTACATAAGTTTGATCAGAGTGATATTGAAGCGGACAATTCAACATATTTAAAGTTTATTGCTAGGGAAGTACCAGCTGTTACACTACAGGATGTGACAAATGAATTGCAAAAGGATACAGTGATTAGAAAAGTGAAGGCCTTCACAATAAATGGATGGCCCACGGGAAGTCTAGCAGGTGAATTGAAACAGTACAGTATGAAATGGTCGGAATTAACAGTAGAAAATGACTGTCTGATGTGGGGTCATAGACTTGTAATTCTGAGAACACTGAGAAAGGTACTATTGTCAGATTTGCATGTGAGCCATATGGGCATGGTAAAAACAAAGAGCTTAGCCAGATCATATTTTTGGTGGCCTTTACTAGATAATGACATTGAGCAAAGGGTAGGGAATTGTAGTGCTTGTAGGCATTATCAGGCAGATCTGCCTAAAGCAGGGTTAAGCCCATGGACTTGGCCATCAGGACCAAATAGGAGGATTCATGCCGATTTCTGCGGTCCAGTGGAGGGTAAAATGTTTTTAGTACTTTTAGACGCGTATTCGAAATGGGTTGAAGTAACTGAAATGGTAAACACTACATCAGCTAAAACAATTGAAGTGTTTCGGAATTATTTCAGCCGGTGGGAGGTGCCATTATTATTAGTGTCAGATAAGTCTGCAGAATTTGCTGAATTTCTGCACAACAATGGTGTCAAACATTTGGCTACAGCAGCCCACATGCCCCAATCAAATGGTGCTGCTGAAGATGTGATAAAAACTTTTAAAAACAGTTTGAAAAAGCAGCTGTACATGGGTAAAAGTAGGACAGGAGCCTTGCAATCATTTCTGTTAATGTACAGGGTAACGCCTCCTGTTACAACAGGTGTGTCTCCAGCCGAGTTGCAACTGGGGCGTAAGTTGCGTACAAGGTTTGATTTGCTGACGACTAAACCAGAGGAGGGAGGTGAAAGTAGTAGATGTGTTCCGGTGACTAAACCAGGGTACAGAAATACGTCATGGGAAAGTGGTACTAAAGCATATGTTAAGTATTATACAGTGAAGCAAGTACAATGGCTGCCCGCAACCATAGAACGGAAGTTAGGAAATGTCATGTTTCTAGTACGAACAGAGGATAACAGGATATTGAAAAGGCCATAAACCAATAGAAAGAGCACATGGTTGGGGGAAAAATCAAGGACAACCAGGAACCAAACCGAACAGTGAGAAAGTTCAGGTGCAGAACGTAAGTGAAAGACAACCACTAAGAGATAAATAGCTGGGTGAATGGGGAGGTGAGAATCAGTGAGGAAATGGCACTAATTGAGAAACAGGGACGAAGGCCGGAAGGGAAGGACGAGGAGAGTAAAGTAAGTGATGATGAGGAGTTCCGAGGTTTTGAGAATAGAGAGGAAAGTGAATTTGCTGGAAAAAAGGAATATACTGTACTATGAGTAGAGCAGGTAGAGTAATGCAACCTAGGAAGAATTTATGAGAGTATGAAAGCATGAGGAGACAGTTACATGAAAATTGTGAAACTAAGGATTGTATAAAGCAAGATACTTAACTAATCTGGTTGAAATAAATGAATTAATGTGTATGATGATTTGAAATGTAATTTGGTGAATTAATCTGTATCATGGTGTGAAATGTAATTGGGTTATGGAAATGTAATTAGAAGGGGAAGAGTGTGGTATATGTGTGTGTAAGTGTGGTATATAAAAAGGTGTAAGGTTGGTAGACGCTGTACTAGTGCGATGTTGATAACAATGTATGTTGTACTATTGTAGAGTGAAGCCGTAATTATGTACGGTTAAAGAATAAACTGAGAATACAACACCCTTTGTCCTTAAAAAAAATTTCAGAAAACATAGC
Source organism: Medauroidea extradentata (assembly GCA_003012365.1). Lineage (NCBI taxonomy): Eukaryota > Metazoa > Arthropoda > Insecta > Phasmatodea > Phasmatidae > Medauroidea > Medauroidea extradentata. The sequence goes on along the minus strand of PNEQ01134722.1, from coordinate 5,313 downwards.
CTGACAAAAAATCACAAACATATAGAAAGTTAGTGAATTTTTTAAAAATGTTTGTCACACTACATTAGGTGTTTTATGCACCTGAAAAAAAAACTGCATTTTAATAGCTGTCAATTGAAAAAACCCTCTCTTCTAGATGTTATACTTTCTGAGGAGCATGCATTTATACAAGCGATGTTTTAGACATTTTCATTATTTTCAAGTTTTAGTCTAATTTTTGAGTTGTCATACCTCTGTAAAAAATATTTTTTTGATCAAATGCTTTTAGTGTGTTTTTTGTGTTTGTATGACTAGCATATACACTTTTTCAGCAAAATTGGAGATGGTTGACCGACACATTTTGCTGTTACCTGCCTAAATTGATGTGGAATCGGCCATCTTATGAGCAGTTTTTTCAATACAAAAAGCATTCATATGCACTGAAAGCACTCAAAACTGTTCTTTTCTGCAGTTTTATTCATTTAGCAATGTTTGCATTTTTTCAATGCAGAAAATGGTTTTTGTCCAGAAGTGATATAATAAACGGTGACTTGACCCTACTGATTAAAATTTAACATGTAAAACCCTATCTTTGCTGCTACCACACAGTGGGGCAGAAACAACATATAGTGGGAAAAAAATTAATTCTGAAAAGTACTAAAGGCTATAATTTATACATTGCAATTTGTTTATCATAAGTGAAATATTACTGACCTGAATATGTTATGAGTGCCTTTGTCACATAGCGAGACAAAAGCAGCTGAACACTTATGGTTTAGTCAGTTTGGCAATGGCAGTGTGTGTTGAACAAGTAGAGCGCAAGGTATTTCTGTCTGCGATAAAAGGTAAGTTATGTAGAATTTTTTAAGTTTTATAACAATACCATGAATGACACTTTTCTATTATGATACATATATGCAGCCCTATGATAATGTTTATGGGAAATATTTTTAAAATTTACACAAATTTAAAAATATATATATTTGTATCTGTGTCTTGTATCTAGCAACAAAATATAGCCTAAGTGTGGCGTTCAACCCTCAATTTACAGCAAGTTCCCATACTTGCCCCCTTTGTATATAAATATTTTTTTTAAGTGATACGCAAATAAAGTTGCATTACAGTACTTTTATAAATGCTTGAGTGTTCGTTGGTTTGTCATTTCACGCAGCAGTGGCTAAACTTGCATTGAGGTAGTTTATAGGCAGGAGAGATACAGAGGCAACTTTTTATCCCGACAAAATGAACGGTTGTCAAGCTGACAAAACCATGTGTTCAACTGCTTGTGTCTTGCTATGTGACAAAGGAAGTCGTAGATTAGTACTGCTTCCTACCATAACTTAATTAAAAATGGAAAATTCCGAAGTTAGTAAACTATAATTTTCTTTATGTACCGGTTATACTACTTCTAACATCTACAGGAAACTTTTTTTCCTAAACAAACTATTACTTTAAATCAATTGTTTGACCCATATACAATACATAACCTTCTCGATAGACAGCCTATTGACCAGATCCAGTCCACAGACAGAGTACTGCTGGCCACCAACATAATTTCAGAAGTCAGGGCAAAAACCTATATGAATAGGCTATTTTATGATACAGAGTATGCTTTGTTTTGAATACAGGGAGTTTTATTTTTAACACAATCAGTTTTCAGTTGACTGTGCACATATCGAGTGTGGTGGAGCAGTTGCAAAACACTCTCCTCACATTCACTCCAGGCAAATGCTGGGATGGTTCTTTAGTACACGCCCTGGCAGACACCAACCCCCTTTCACTCGTGTAATTCTGCAAAAGTCTTGCACTTTTCTAGGTCTCGTATAAGTTACCATGTAGACCTAAATACATATTAATTAGGTCCTATGTTTAGATTTTAGGAGAACTGAATTTATAGTACAATGAAATAATGCACTTCTTCTTGGCAATACTGACATTGGCTTAACTTTGCCCATGTTCCACACTTTCAGAGACATTCATGATCTTCTACACTATAGTACTGCATTTCTTGGATAAGTTAAACATTCATGTTAATTAATAACCATCTACCTACTTCAAAGGGTGCACAATGCAAGGTTCTTAGATATCATTGTGCACGAACATTTAAACTGTACTGACTACATATATAGTACTGATTAGTAAGAAGCCAAGTACTTCATGTGTTTACTATGGCAACTTTCTTTAAAATGTAGTATACAACGCCTGTTAACTGCCTATTATGTTATGGTTATTTTCATTCTGTGATTACTTATGTGATATTCTTTTGGGGAATAAATGCCACATACTTAAATACTACACTAATCAATTATAAGGGCGATTAAAATAAAATTTAAAAAAATTTTAAAGAAAAAACATTTAAAACCACTTTTCCAGAAATTAAACATTCTTCCTACTCCATGCTTAGATTTACAATCAATTCAGTGCTGTTTTTTTGGAAGTACATATATGTGAATATCGGATTAAAAAAACTGACACATTCATAGTTACAACATTAGACAAAAAAATATTCAGATGAACCATGTAAACCAAACCAGGTTAATGAAAGAAATAGTCCTAATAAGAAATGCAAAACTCTTTAATAAATAACCCCAAAATTTAAAACAGATTGTTAGCAATTAAATATTTACGAAGTGTTTTCCTTTTTACTACACTTTTATTCTACAACACAATAAAAAAAAACTTGAGGCAAGTAAAGGTTAGGCTATTTTTATTAATTTCCCCCAGTAGTATTTTCTATTTGAATTATTTCTTAGTATATTCTTATACTGTAAATTTTAAAACTCATTGCATGAGTTCCATTTTATGTGCTTTTTTATAATTTTACGTGATCTTATACAAATTTTTTTCTTGTTCTATATTAGGCCTATGACAATATCCTATGCCATAGTAATAATTGAGAGGTCCCAAGTTGTGTCCTAGGACAAGAATGTGCTGATTAGCGCATGTGACTGACATCACATAAGTGCCCAAAGTTACAGTGTCCTAGGGCTAGCTTGGTCCTAAGACAAGCATTTGTTATTCTTAACATTTGTCCGAAATTGTGTCCCAAGACAGAATAAAATTTCAACTATTTTCACAGGAACTTGCACCTAGGTATAAAATTGAAAACACTGAAATTGAGTTTTGAGGAAATAGAATTTAAATGAAGAGTGGGACAAAATATAAAATTAATCACAACTTCAGACCAGCTTCTGACGTAGCAATTGTGAATAGTGAGGGCAAATCTAGCCATGAAGTTCGGACACGTTCATGGCCATATGTAGATAGGCCTTCAACATGCCAACCTGGTACGTTTGCATAAAATCTAACCTTTGCCCTAGTTAAATTTTTTCTTCGCTCTTAGCCTAAATTTTTTTTCACATCATTATATGACATTTAGGACCGTGGTTGGCGGAGTAGCTAGAGCATTCGCATCCAACCAAGGAGATCTAAGTTCGATCCCCAACATGGTCGGTTCCCGAATTTTAGCATGTGGGAATCAAGCAGGACGCTGATCGGGAAGCTTTCTCGAGGATCCACCGTTTCCCCGAACTCTTATTCCACGCTGCACTAAACATCATGTCACCCCTCACCAGTGAGACCTAGTGTTACCTAATGTTAAGAACATTAAGAAAATTTGCAATTCCAAACAAAAATATTTTTGAGAAAGTTATTTTTCTGTTCAGGAAGGGAGGTGAAGGTTAACTTATTACCTGTTATCACGCATTTCAATGTACACTACCGAAGGCGCTACCTTTTCCACTACATCTGCTATAAAATTAAATCTAAATCTTCGACTTAGGCCCTTTGATCCATCATCACCACTAGAATCTATAACTTTCACAGCATGGACAACTGGAAAAGTTAATAAGCCTAAATTGTTTGACGTTTCACGTGTCTTTTTTAAATAACCTAAACCTAGTCCTAACCCTAGTACAGAAACGAAAACCGTTTGTGTCCAGTTCAGCCTCTTCCCCTTACACTCACGATCATTATCATATTTGGATGACTCCGTACTAAAGCAAGAGCATCTAGGCCTAATACAACTAATACTCCACAAATATTTATCTCCTAACTTCACAACACGCTTCAATTTGTTTACTGCCATATTGTTTTTATTTATATCACGCCGCTACATCATAGAACGAATAGGATTTTAGAATAGAAACTCAAAGGTTAATTCCAGAGATAAGTAAATGGAAATATTCTGTCACTACTCGCGTTTCAATCGCTAAGGTACCAAAAAAATTTGAAACCATAGTAAATTTAATTTTAAATATGCGTGGTAAAGAGAAAAATCATTAAATTAAATTTTAATGTTAAAAGCAAACAAATTTTTACTTTAAAATTGACGAATTCATGTAACCAAAAATTCAGGAAAAATCTGTGATTGGTAAGTTTATACCTCTTACCAGCGCTCAAGCAGCAGAAATTTTCCCTGTGCCAAACTTTTCGCATTTACCTTTCTAACATGTAGAAGAATGGACGGTTTTTTTTGTGGCCCAGGAGGGGCACACCCTAGGTTAGTGTCTAACTACTAAGTGTTAAAAAGGGGGGGGGGCGGGAGGCATAGCAGCTTGCCGGGCCTACGGCCTATACACTCTAACTACTGCTTGGGCCAGGGAGGAACATGGCTCAAATGGCCTACTGTGAGGTTATGAAGCGCCAGGCCAGCGTTTGTGGCCTGGCTCTTCCCTCAGATTTAACTAGGAGCTAATCCGGTAGAGGATCATGGTAAACCCGCGAGATCGCGGGAGGAAACCCATGATAATAGACACACGAGGTGGGTTCTCCGTGATAAGAAGAAAAGATAGGATTCATGCTATGTGTAGCATGTTGTGGTAGTTAGGTGTAGTGTTTATAATCTTAACAGTGTTGTTGACAGTAACACAACACTTCTGGCATGATTGAGTGAAAAATGGATAAAGTCAATAAACAGATGACTGTTAGTAAACTCCATACAACTGATTTTATGTGTGCTTCAAGGTGTTAGTTTCCAAGTAACCAGGGGTGTTTGATGAAAATTTCAAGTGTAACATACCTGTCTACACTTACCATAACAAAACATTTGTTCTATAGCTACTGAATTCTGGAAACACTAGGATTGCTAATAGTACCTTCTAGTAGTTTTAGTACAACATACAAATATACCCTGGATAAATCTTCATTCCAAATTATATATCAGACAAGTTTAGAGTACAGTAAATAAAATACATTTTAGGATAGAAACAAAGTGCAGAATTTATTAAGTAGGATCGATTAAATGCTGACGAAAATTTCGTAATAACTATCAATGACTTAAACCCATGAATTATACTTGTGAATACTACCACATCCTTACACTGTTGCATATGT
>PNEQ01134720.1:0-14715 GCA_003012365.1 Medauroidea extradentata | reverse complement strand
CATCTGCTGCTACTAGTACCGTTAGATGCTTGCTACTGTAGCAGCGCGGCACAGCGCAGCACAAACTCGAAGAAGCTAGGTGCAGTGCAGCACGGCGCAGCATGTTGCAATAAACAAAACGGACATTGCTTTGAGAAAACCACGGATTTTTGAGTACCACGGATTCTCGAACTACGGACTGGCGAGAGTTTACTGTAATTAGTTAATGAATGTCAAACTAATGTTTGTTTCCATAGGGTTTTGCCATCTTTTGTTTCAAGACAAAAATGTGCTTGAAAAATAATTTCTTTCTAGTTGAGTATTGGTTTGCATATTAACTTAACATTAACATGTTTACTCTTAGTAAGCATCAGACAGCTATGCAGGTATTACCATTTGAAACCAATATGTCCGACTCTTACAAGTATCTCTGCATTAGTAGCTGCTAGTGTTTATGATACCTCATTACTCAGTAGTTTTGGATCACTAACATAGTTAATTTGGCTCAAAAATGATATAATGATTTTAAAGGCCACCAGCGAACATTTTTCAAAATAATGGCCAATAAAATATGTTAGTTTGGTGAAGCATGTTCTCAATGCTACTAGTTATATTTTTATGGCATATGAAAATAAAGAGTGTTACATAAAATTTTTGGCAATATTCAAAGTTATAAGTTCGTAGTGTTGCCCGTGGAGGAGAGAAACTTGTGCTGTACTTCAAAGGGAGTTGGAACAAAATACGGGTATTTTGAGTGGTTCTGTGTGATTGGCTATTGCTGGGGCTCACCATTTCTTTATTGGACTGTGGAAGCTGTGTATCTCTGCCGGACTATCAGGAAGGAAAAAAGGATGACTGAGAAAAAAAATTAATTTTGTGTGTGTGTATGTTGCGTGTGTGTTGCACGCATGTGTTGCGCACATGTGTTGTGCATGTGTGTTGTGCATGTGTATTGCATGATGTGTTGCGTGTGTGTTACGTGTGTGTGTTGGATGTGTGTGTTGCATGTGTGTGTTGCATGTTTGTTTTGCATGTGTGTTTTGCATGTTTGTGTTATGTGTATGTTGCATGTGTGTGTTGCATGTGTGTGTTGCATGTGTGTGTTGTGTGTTGCATGTGTGTGTGTTGCATGTGTGTGTGTTGCATGTGTGTGTGTTACATGTGTGTGTGTTGCATGTGTGTGTGTGTTGCATGTGTGTGTGTTGCATGTGTGTGTGTTGCATATGTGTGTTGCATATGTGTGTTGCATATGTGTGTGTTTCATGTGTGTATGTGTTATATGTGTATGTGTTATATGTGTATGTGTTATATGTGTATGTGTTATATGTGTATGTGTTATATGTGTATGTGTTGCATGTTGTGTGTGTTTCGTGTACTGTGTGTGTTGCATGTTGTGTGTACTGTGTGTGTTGCGTGTTGTGTGTGTGTGTGCATGTGTACACATGTGCATGTGTGGGTGGGTGCATGCGTGTGTAAGAGATATTATTGTGAGTTTTATTTATATGGTTGCTGTTACAAGTTATTATTATTTGGGGGATTTCACTGAGATGGTAGCTACACTGTGAGTTTTTTAGATGTTATTTAGGGTTAAAAGACTAAGACAGTTATGGTTAAGCAGGCATTTACTGTACTACAATGGCAGGTGCTCTGAATATAAATACAGTTACAAAGTATTATATTAATTTAGGAGGGGAGCGCAATATTGCAGATTATTAATATATTATGTTAAGTTGAGAGTTGCTGCCACAGAATTAGATCTGACGACTTTACCAAAATCTGGATTGATGAGGTAGACGGCATTGACGAACGAGCACGTCCCCGCCGGGACTCGACCTACGAGCCCTGGAGGAGAACTTGGACTGCTGTTGGTCAGGCGAGTGTTGGTGGACAACAGACCCGTTTGGCTCGCTACGGTGCTCTATATTATCGTCCAGTTAGCCTTCTTTTCGCTGTGCTGGGAAAGGGGACAGTGTTGTTACCTGCCTACTTGCTTATTTACGTTTCGGCCACCGTGACACTCAGAACGCATGCACGCGTGTCTGTGTCTGTCTGTCTCTGTCTGTGTGCATGTCTGTGAGAAACCAGAATGTCGGGGCATCACACCCAGAATGCAGATTTTATGAATGAGAGCCCGTAGGCTTTCTGCATTTCCTGAAGGATAGCGAAATGAGGCCTAATGATAGAGTAAGTAAGGAGAGATTTTGCTCAGAACTTAACATTGAGGTCTACATGAAGTGAATACGGGGCAGTTATGGAATAAAGCGGCAGGGGAAATGGGAGATTGCCGATAAAATCAGCCGACCAACGGCATCATTTAGCACGATTCTCACATGCAAAAATCCGGAGGTCTATCCTACCAGGAATTGAACTTGGATCACCTTGCTGGGAGGCAAATGGTCTGACCACTTGACTGTTGTGGCCTCATAGGATGACTGATTTTTTGATGTAGCACACAAGGTAAAGATCGTAGTTGCACTCTGTACAAACATAACCTGCACTGGAAGTTCCCATGAATGAAATATTTTTTTTTGAATTTTGTATGTGCCTTTGTACTTCATTTTTTTCCACCTGTGCAGAACATTAACAGTACATTAAATACCTTCTACAATAGTCAATTTTTGTTAAGTGACACAGCATTGAGTTATAGAAGCAAACTGGCGTTTTGTAACATATGATGTTAGCCGGGTTCGTCGTGTTTTTGTATGTAATTGTAGTGAATATTTCTTGCTTGTGAGACCTAAACTACGTAAATTAATTACCTCAGTTTTCTTTTTAGAGTACCCATAGTTTTCAGTTGTTCAGAGTTCATGTTGAATTTGCTGTGCTAGCATTACAGTGTTCACATAAACAGTCAAAAGTCTACAAATTCAACTGTTAATAAGGTAAAACATAGTGTCTCACCCAGTACATGGGGCACAGGAAACATACATCGTAAATGGTAAAAGTAAAGGCAGTTATTTTATTTTGTATTTACTGGATATACGTCAGCCTTAAAATGAAAAAAAAAAAAAAAAAAAAAAAAAAATTGTTGGTTGTAACTGTGCATTTTGCTAATGAAGAGATTTAATACTGTAAAGTTTTTCTCTACCCCACAGTTGTTTGTTTGGTAATTATGTAACTGAAATTTAAAGTATACAACATTTTCAATCATTGTTGCTGTTGAAATTGACACAGACTGTGTGCTACAAGGTAAATATTTTAGAACACATAGATACTAATAATAATTGTAGTTTTTAAGAGAAAAAGTGTACATTTACAGCTTTCTGAGCCTTAGAGATTCAATAATTATGTTGTATATTGTTTAGAAAAAAATTTCTGCTCCACATTGTCGTAATTCCTAATTTGAAAATGTTGTACGTTCAACTGACACAGATTAGAAGATGTTATGTCAAGATATTCAACAATCTGTGAAGCAGAACTAAAGAAAGAAGCTGAGCAATGGATCAGTGATTGCACAGTTAAGCTGAATAAAATTAATATATTGAAAACTGTGGTTCATGGCACTCGCTATGACAGAATCAGAAAAGCGATACTTGGTGTAAGGTTAACTGAAATTCAGCAACATCACCAAAGGCTGCACAAGCACCACCTGGTAAGCTAGAGATGCAGGTAATTATGTTGTTTGAGTTCTACGTGTGTACGTAATATGTCCATCCATAAACATTATTAAGAATATCACCCAGATAAGACCTGCAAGCTGTGATATACATAAATCTACCTACTTAAGATGTAGGTGGTACAGTGTTCAGGCCACTTGCTTCCCACCTTGACAATTCAGGTTAATTTTCCTGATGCTACACCAAGTTTTTACCTGTGAGATACTTGGCTAATGTTGACATTGATATGCATGTTTTCTCGGAATACTCCTATTCATCCTGACCATGCACTCTGACTCTGCTCCATACACACCTCGTGTCATCCTGAGTAGCATTCAAGACCTTGCTGTTAAGCACTGGCCAAAATGCCTGTAATATTTAATGAGAAAATATTTCATAACAGATAGAAGTCATGCCAAGTCAGGAATGAAGGTAAAATGTTTTGACTGTTGAACGTTCAAGTTGCATACTATTTTATTTTAGTTGTTCTGTGTTGTTGTCATATTAATATTTCAGTATCAGCCAATGTAGAATATCTTTTATTCAGTTTTCTTGGTTCGTAGGGGACTTCAGAACATTTGAGCATGCTGCAGCAGTCCTATTCAGAACTGAAAAAAAGAAGAAAAGAACTAACAACAGTTCTAGATGGAACACTGCTCGTTATAGAAACTGAAATTGGCACAATAATGAATATTAGCACAGCTGATTATCTGTTGTACAAGGCAAGTGAAGTGTCATAACAGTGCATTAATTTTAGGTTATAAATTATGACTGAAAGCTCAAATTAAGATACTGTTGCTAGGTGGATAGAAGTTTTTTCTTTCATGGGGTAACCAGCCTTTTCTGACAGGATGTAGGAGGTTACAGTGCTTCTTCACCCTTCATGCATAGCATACACTCAACCCCAACACTCCCTACCATATCAGGCGATATACAATTAAACATGACTTGCCCTGACTGGAATATTTATTATTGAAACAAAAGAAATATTTTTCGTTTCAGTCTGACCATTTATTGCAGGCCCTTTATTTTAAAAATTACTAGTCTCAACAAGCTTTAAACTCATTGGCCCACTAAGCTGCAGCTTGTCACTACCATAAATCACAACATGTACGAGCTTAAATATTGTGCTGTAAATCAACCATCTTCTTAATCTTGCTGGGGAACGACAACTAGACTTTGTCAGTTGACATGTACCATAATTGTCAACAACGTTGGAATTTGGGGTGCTCATCTCCTTCATCTCTACTTCCCTCATACGTAGCGTTGGCTCCAGTTTGGTTGACAGCACCAAAGTCCATCCCCCCACAACGGCAATGACCATCCACGAAGTTTCATAATTCATGTACTTGACAAGCACTACCATAAATGACTATATATTTGGTGAAAAAAATACAAATCATTCTTATGCCACATCCGTAGTTTAATATTTAAGTTCTGTCCCGACAAACGTCAGTTTGGTACACAGCCTCTGATCATCAGCCAAGCCTAGTTCCAATACTTCTTCCACCTTGGAGACTTGCTACGTGCCCTCACGTGGTGCAGCGTGACCACCAAACATAGCTCTGCCATGACGTCACGGCAGCCACACCAGCGGTACTCAGCATTCGTATACATAAATACAAAATCAATACTTTACTGAAGTAAGTTGTTAACATCCAAAAGTAGTAAATATAAATGTACATAAGAATACATGGATTGAAAGTACATATATAAATGAACTTTTCCACAGAATATTACTCAGTAATACATATATTCGTTAAATACGTAAACAGGCAATATATTACAGATGCTCACAAGCACTTGACTTGTACTTTGTTCTGAAGACAATTAAATTGTTCTAGTAGGTTTCCGAATTGGATTACAAATTTGATTAACACGTATTTTTAAACTGGGTAAGTTTTATATTCCTACTCTGGTATAATTTACTCATTGCTAATTTTTATATGTGATAAAGATGTGTATCAGTAACATACATGTGTTATTTGGTGGTGTCTTGTGAGAAAATTAGACTCGTTTGCAGTACCCAAGTTTACCATATAATTCACCATGCAAGATTAGAATATACTGTATTTCTTTATATTCTTTTGTAACGTACTACACTTAATTCTGCAGACTAAGACACAAATTTATCGTACTGCAAACGAAAGCACAAACTTATCCACTGTTTTACAATTCCTCATCATGCCATTGAGAAGGGAGTGCAACCACTTTTAGCTACAGTCCATACCATATAAGAATTTCATTATTTGACAGATCATAAAAAATTAAGACAGTGTAAACAAAAACATTATGTATCCTTCCACCACCATGTGCTTTGGTTTTATTTCTGTTCTTTAATATAATCCTCCGAGGTAATTAAATTAGATTATAAATAATTTTTCCTTGTTTCCAGCTTAACCAAAACATGTTAACAGTTAAGGTATATTATGATTGCAATAACATCCAAAGTCTGTTGTGATTTTCTTTAGATTATTTTTTTAGATCTCAAACAAATAATTTATTTAATATTACTAGGGTTAGGTGGGCAATCTTAATGAAATCAGTTCATGTTGCAGTAATGGATAGCCTACTCTACAGATGTTAAGTTAATATAATCATTTAAAATTTAACACTTTTTTTTTTATATGTTTTCCTAGGTATGATCAAAATTGTAATGTTTAATGGCATTATCAAAAATAAATGAACATGTACGGGCAACTTATGGTTTTTACTTGACATCTAAAAAGATTAAATAATAGTATTTTATTTGGTAATAACAAACTGAAGTTACAAGAGCTTATGACAGGGAAAGCAAATATATTTAAACTAAAATAATAATTAAAATTATACATGCAAGCATTATTACAATTATTTTTAGTGTTGCCTTTAATTTGGTTCTGCACTATCAGATTATAAAATCGTATAGGCCTAGTTTAAGTTTCAGGTAGTAGACTATCAAAAAAATTTACATTTTGTGGTAGGGCCTACCTTTGAATTATTAGTGTTATCGTAGTCATGAGACTCACAATACTTAAAAAAAACTTGTTAACATATTTATTGTAGACTACATAGCAAACATTTGTGCACTCACAACCTAAATGGAAATAACATATCAATAAAAAGTGTTAAGTAATAAACAAACATAGGTAGGCCAAATTGCCCAGATTAACTTTAATTCATTGTGTTGATTAACACATATTATTAAACAAGTAGGCCCCTACACTTTAATGACCGGGCAATATATAGGCGTAGGCCTTCAAGCCTTTTCTTTTGGTAATATGTAGGCCTACATTTTTGCAGCTGACAGGCACAAAATCTCAGTGGACTGTGAACTTGATATTAACGACTTGCTAAAAAAAACATAAAATACTGACTTTTTCGTACGAAAATAATTTATTGAGTCGGCCAGAACCGTAAGTGTGTACCCACAAATTCTGTTAAAATAAAAGTTCAGTAACATTTTTTTATTTTATGTAGCACTTTTCTCCGGATGGCTTACCTACTTCTTATTTAGCGACTGCTTTTGTAGACATGCTAGCTGCCTTCCAAAACGCATCTTAATATTCTGTTGTCATTGGCGATTACAAGTCAGGTATTTTAATCCCTGTATTGCAATATATTACAAGTACATAAATACACAAAATATTAAAATAACACCTTACAAGAATCTCATACGTACACTAACACACGAGAAGTTCAATCACTCGCAGCGCAAATGGCCGCTCTTTGTTTTGGTTGCCAGGTGTCATAATATTAAATAAAGATCTATAGGGTCTTATTGTCCAATAAAAAAATTTAAGCATTTTAGCTTAAAATTTAAATTCTAACAAGATTACAGGCTGGGTTTTATAATCCCCACATTATAATATATTAAATACACGCACAGAATGTAATATATGTAAATGACTTTCCTGATTTTTAAAAAACTAGTTCTACTGTAATGTTTGCTGATGACATAAATGTACTTAACTTTAGTACAAACAAACCAGCTCTTATAAAAAACTTGAAACAAACACTCAACGATATGACCAACTGGTTTCGCTCAAATAACTTGATACCAAACGTAAAAAAATCAGCTCTTATGACATTTTTACCAAAAAAAGGGGATGAAAATATTCTTGGAAATAGTTTCAAGATTGGAAATGAAAATTTACAGGAAGTAACTAGTATCAAATTCTTAGGTTTAACTGTAGATAACAAACTAACCTGGAATGAACACATTAACACAGTATGCAAAAGATTAAGTTCTACATGCTTTGCTATGTCAGTGCTCAAAAAAGTAAGTGACCAAAATGCAGTCTTATGTTACTACTTCTCTAATATACAATCACTCATTAGCTATGGAATTATATTTTGGGGCAGATCCGGGAACTGGCAGACTGCTTTTAAACTGTAAAAAAAAATTGTGTAATGAATGGTGCAGGGTACAGAAGTCATTGCAAGCCATTTTTCAAGAAAAATCAAATAATGACTCTCCCAAGTATTTACATATACCGCTGCATCTTATATTATGTTGAAAACATTAAACAGATAAAAAATTATAACATACATAACCACACTACCAGACAGGCAAACCAATTACACCTACACCCCCACAGAACAAAAAAATCCTCCTTGAGTCCTGATCATTCTGGTATAAAACTTGTGAACAGTCTACCAATACCTATTAAGAACTCAAGCAATCACAAAATGTTTAAAACAAAACTGAAGTCTTTTGAACGAAGCCTTCTACTCGGTTGAAGAATATTTTGATAAATAATTAATCTCATGTCATAATTAAGTTCTTTATCTGTAATTAAATAAGCCCATCACTTATTATTCTAATATTCAGTTGTAAGGAAGTTATAACTGTTAACTTGTTACAATGTGTGTGTGTGGTGTGTGTGTGCGCGCGTGTGTGCGTGTGTGCATGCGTGCGTGCATACTCTGTATGTGTTAAATGTTTATTAACTGCTCTGTATGTAATGATTCTGACAAGTCCAAATCCAATTTTCATTGGATGGATATAGGACGCTAATAAATAAATAAATAAATAAATAAATAAATAAATAAAGTAACACATTATAAGAATCTCAAATGCACACAAACACAGTAACTTTTCACACACCTAAATGACAGTACGTACTTTGTTTTGTTTTGGTTACAAGGTGACTGATAACAGTGTGGTTTAATCGTAAATTAGTTATAAAATTACATAATTTGAATAGAATAAAATAGTTAACTGACTAATGCTGGATATGAAGCAGTGTTATTATATTACGTTTCCTCCAAAATGCTTACTTATTTTTCACGTATAATACACACTACTTTCAATGTCAGCGATGGAAGTTAACCAATTTGTTGATCAGGGCTGCCACTACTTCTTCATCAGGTCATAGTGTCACGTCCTGTTGTTTTAAATGGTTGCCACGTGTCTTGCACGTGTTAAAAATATTGGTAGCATCAGCTGCCATAACACTGAATTCTTACGTGTGCGTAACACCATCTATGGTATTTGAATGCAGTAGTGAAATTACTTGAATCAGTGTTAAATTGTTTCATGTTAATTCATATAATTGCAAGTTATAAATTTTATTAGTAATATTGAAGTATTAAAAGTGTTGTCTGTTAAAACTAATTTTATAGGCACAGTACTTAGGAAATGTTTTTCTTGCTGCAGAGATTACTACAAAAACAAACTTTGGGTTGACAAAACCATTTGTAATTTAAATATCAGTTATGCACTAGTTTTCCAATGTCTGATTATTTTATTATAAACTACCTTGCTTTGGTAAAAGGTTTTATTCTGCGCAAATATTTATGCTTGTCTTTTGAAAACTGTAGTACATGTTAGATTTACGAATGCTGAACAGTTAATGTTTTTACATTACATTTTTATATTCCTCCATGGCCAGGTTAGAAATAACGTTATTAATGACTGTAATATAGTCATATTTCACCCAAGTGTGTTTTTTCTTTGAATGTTTGGTACAATTTGATCCCACATAACTTAAACTTATACTAATACTTAAAGTTTGTGTATAGGGGGTGGGGGTGTGATTTGGGGAGGGACATATGTGGGTATGGGGAGGGGTGTAGGTTTGGAGGGGTGGGGTGATAGGCATGGGTGCATGTGTGTGTGTAATTTTTTAAAAACAGCTGTAGGAAACTTAAAAATTATAAGTCTTAGTGTTATTTTTTGCCACCAATGTGAGTAAATGTCTAGCTAAAGTGTTGCATTCTTTTCACATATTCTTGTGTGCTGTAATTAAATGTATGATATAGACAGTCAGTCTGCTGGAGTTCCTCAGTATGTACATGTGAAGAAGGGAACACATCTCAGTTATGCAAATGTTGCATTTGTTGTCAAATAAAGCTTGCCACTTTTTGCCCATTTTCTCTTTGTTGTGTCTCTTCCATATTTGGCGCTTTTTTTCATACATTTACTATGTTGTTTTTAATTTACTATACTGTCCATTTTTTGTCCTCGGTCCCCATACTATGGTATTCAGTTGTGAAATTGTTTTCTTTTCATCTTTTGGGATACAACAATATTCGTTTCCGGGATTGTCTTTACATTATATGTTTGTTGACAACAGCAAATACTAGCTTTTTTTTTTTTTTTTAATTTATTTATTTATGTTTTTACTGTGGGGGTTCTGCATTTGTCCACAAAACTGCTCAGGCAATAATACTGTACCAACACGTTGCAGGAATTGTTCAAAGATCTTATAATATTTCACTGTCGCAAATTGTTTTACAGAAAACTATCTCTTCAGCAGAATATTTGCTCAGTAGGTTGAACATGTCTGTAGTGCTTTATACTGACGTCCTAACGCTTGCATAATTCAATTAAAATTGTTGTGTTTAATTTAGGTATGTTCCACACACACTTTTAAATTCATCTCAAGTTAGTGATACCCTAGTTATTGATCTGTGCTGTTTTTCCTTGGGTATTTTATATTACCACTCATGAGTTGTCCATGCTGACCAACAGTTAGTCATCTTCCCTCCACCATATCTTCTCATGCTACATGGCTGAGCATTAACACATACTACTGTACATACAAGAAAGCTTACTGTGCTGTAATTTTATATGCATAAGCACACAGGCAAAAATCAGTTCTAGTTTTAAAGTTACAGTACATGCATTACCATAATTTTTGTGTTCATAAATTCAACTCTATATGTAGAGTTCATTTGTTGGGACAAACCAACTTTTTTTCTCTAGTTGAAAAAATTTATTTTATTTTTGGATGTTAAGGTAAATACTTTCGTACATTTGTGGAACTCATTGTGATGAAAGAAAAAATTGTATTAGTTGTAATATTAACATTTTTACCATTTATATAGGTACAAAAAATTTACAATAAATTCATAGAAGATGTGAAGTTCGTGGACCAAGAGTTTTGGGAAGCATGTGATACAAGATTGTCCTGGCTGCAACAAACCAATATAGACGTCATCAAAGAAATCAAGTCAGTAGTATTTAAAAACAATATATTTAGCTGAAGTTTTGTAAAGTAGACATTCGCTAATACAGTTTGGTTGAGACAGTCAGTCATAAATTAGCTGTTCATTACCAGGAAAAGCTGCTTAAGGGAATTTGGGGGAGAGTGGGGTTGCATGTGTGGCTACATGTTTTTTTTCTGCTGGTGTATAAACAATATCATGGTCACAGGAAACTGTGACTTCTAAGTATCATTTACCATTACCATTGCAGTGAAATATAAAGTCACAGAAGGACCCAGACATAACACTGAGGTAATAATCCTTATTGGGTGAGAATAGGGCATTTTGGAGAGAAAGCTTAAAAAGGTCAACAATGAAAACCTGAGTACAGGTCCAGTGGCATAGGAGTGATATTTGACTTGGGTGGTGGCGGAGGGGGGTATTTAAAGTGGGAAAGGAAATGAGACTTTTCTCCTCTGAAAATTTTTAAATGTCGAAGTTCAATGTAGTTTTGTTTATAAGACTTTTAAACTTAATGAAAACAACTTAAGTACTAGCAAATGTTGTTTAATAATTAATACACAATAATTATAGCACAACTCTGGCATGTGATTATTATTTTACTACATGGTTACATATTAAAGGAGGGGATGTATCCTCTAGAACCCTCCCTGCCTGTTCCTACGCCACTATATAGGCTTACCAACTTGTTCCTTGCTTATACATAGTCCCATCCTGACCTCAACATAATATCATACATGGATACCACCCTGAAGGGGTCAAGCATAGGCGAGGCATATAAAGTCCTTTGTGTGGCTAGTTTCCTAGTGGCTGAGGCTGATGACCTGCGACAGGTTATTTTGGAGAACCTCCCACTTGCACTGTTTTGAGGATATTTAAACTTGCGTTGAACAGGTTATCAACCTCTCAGATTTTACTAACTTTTCTTTGGAGGCAGGGCACAAAGAAGTCAGTCATAAAATGGAAACATTAGCTGAGTCAATACACTCAGGGAAAGAGCGGTGTGACAGTTCCAAGAATGACTGCAAGTATAGTTGGAACAAACCTATCTCTGTGATAAGGATTGCGAGTGCATCCATTGCCACTGTAGTTTTATCCTTTAGCTGCCCTACAACTATCACAAGTTTAGTGGGCCACTTCTGTTCCAATTGATAGATCAGATGTAACCCTCCAGCAACTAGACAACAGTGACGAGCCTGTTCTCTGTAGCCAAGTTGTTGAGACTTTGTACTGGAACAAGGACAGAGGTAACATCCTGGCATGTGTTTTCTGCCTACACATGGCCAAGGTACAGTTCTTATCGAAAACCTTGGACAGGGGAATACTTCTTTGAATGTTTTAACACATGTGCCTGTGGAAGCATAAACACAGCCATTGCATGTGTATCATTTTAAATTATATGCTAGAAAACCAAGTAGTACTAAACAAAATCTTGAATGTATTAGTTTTAAACTACCACAACTCAGAATGGGACGTAGCATACCATAAGTATCATTAATAAAATTTTGAGGAGCATATTTAATTTAGTACAGTCTATCTTATGAAAGAATTCCACATTTTGACAGTTCACTTCTGAGGAGTGTGTCTGTAAACAGGATTGTGCAGTCTGTGCTTTTCCAGGAAGCCAGGTAGGTTTAAAGCTCCAAACAATGGAACAGCCAGGCAAATTTCTCAGAAGAGAAATGTCAAAATATGGAATTCTTTCATGAGACAGACTGTAGGTTGGAAATCATTGCTGGGAAAAGGGATTTTTTATAGTCTACCATAAACTAGGGTTACATTGCACCCCTCTCCCCCTGGGTAACTTTGCATCACTCAGTTCATCTCATTTACTCTAAAGTACAGTAAATTCCAGAATATCTGTGCACCGATTAACTGGTTTTCAGGATATCTGTTTGACATTATGTATGTTTAACACTGAAAAAAAAAAAAAAAAAAAAAAAAAAATTGTAAAAATAATTTTGGAACTTAAGATTGTCAACTATGGCATGCAAAAAAGACTAACAATACTGTGCAAGATTTAATTAACAATATTTCAACATAATTTTTATAATTTTTAGCATGGAACCAAGACATATTTGATTTATTTTAAGGAAAAAGGTGCACTACTATACATGAGTAGATACTGTATTTGTAGGCAAAAACTATATATATAATTAGCCGGCTGGCTTCGGCGTTGCCGCGTGAAATTATGTAATGTAAACAGTAACTCTGGATAAAATATGTGATGAAGGCATTTAACAGCTAGCATACTCAATAACAGTGAACTATAATTAACTGTCTTATCTCAGTGTAAAGAACGCGCACAATATGCTCGAATGATGTCATAGTAATTCCCATTGCAAAGTCTTGCGCGGGATACAAACCCGTAACCCCACCCCTTCCACACCACAAACTTTATACAATACCTGAGTGAATGTTAAAGGCATGCCGTGATAATTCTTTTGTATGTAGTGGCTGCAGTCCAAAGAGGTTTTATTTGTGAGTAGGTTGGCAAAAAGACACGACTGTTGAATTATTTCTCCGTGATCATTCTATTTTTTCGGAAGACTATAACATTTTACTGCCTTTCGCATCCTTGATTTTCATAAAAACCTGAACTTGATTTGTAGATATTTACATAAGCTTCATTCTTATTGAAAAATCATCTCGATATCTCAACTGGTATAAGCGGTACAGATAATTATTTGAAATAACATTTTATTTTTCAACAGCTTCCAAGGACGAATTTCAAAAAATCCTTAAATTACCTTTTTTTTTTTTTTTTTTTTTTTCGTAATATTTATTTTAAAGCAAAATCTGTTTCAATATTTCCACTGGTTTAGGACATTAGTGGGATTAAATAAAAAAACACGTTTTATTTTTTTAAGAGCTTTCAAGGACGAATTTCGAAAAATTGTAAACATACTTTTTAGATATTTACTTAAGCATCATTAAAAAAAATCACCTCACTATCTGAAGTGGTTTAGGAGAAATTACAGATTAATGAAAAACATATTTTACGACTTTTCACCCCCTTAATTTTCGAATTTCGTAAAATTGAAAAATTTGTGAATACATATGCATTTCTTTGGGCAATATTATGAAATTAAAAAATTTATGATAGCATTCCCGGTTAATGAGATATCAAGGATTCTTTTATAACACATCTAACCCCTTTTCATCCCCTTAATTATAGAATTTCGAAAAATCCTTTCTTAGTAGGTGCCTACGGGGCAAGTGGAAGCTTCTCTCAAAATTCATGGTTCTAGGTCCAGTGGTTTGGGCTGTGCGTTGATGAGTGAGTGAGTTTGTCAGGACACTTCATTTTATATATTAAGATACTATATATATACATACTGACGCCGGCCTAGGGCCAGCAAGGGTCGTTAGACGATAACGTCGCCTAAATTCACGACTATGACCATATTTATGATTTAGTGTTGTGTCATTTAGTGTTTTGTATGCATGTATGTTTTCCTCCACAGGGTCATTATTTATGTGTTTTACGTATCCAATTGGTCACAACGAACATTCAAACCGCCGCCCGGAAATGTCAGAGGTTGGGCCAAGCTATTTTGAACATTTAATTCAGTAACAACGTATTTATTAAGGGATTTCAATGCCCGATTTAGCATGTAAACTGTTCATACAATGTACGATTCATTTGGTGCCATTTCTTAACATTTAACATAATAATTCTTGTAAATGCGAGTTGCTGGAACAT